>VWYK01106395.1:1428-20235 GCA_013399775.1 Semnornis frantzii | reverse complement strand
ATTATAGTACACAGCAAAATTACTCTGTAGTTCAGCAGCGAGAGAAGATTAATTGTAGGAGCAATTTTCTTTGTTTCCTCTTAAGTTTAAAACCAACCAAAAAAGCCCCCCCAAAAACCAAACAAACAAATTTTTAATAGAAAAGTGCCTTCAGTCCTTCTAGAATATCTTCAGCAGTTGGATCCAAGATGTGTATTCTGATGCAATCAAGATTTTCTTAACTGATTTTAATTTTAAATGAAGAAATCAGTTGCTGCTTTTGCAGCTGCTTTGTGGCAAATTTTTGTAATCAGATCTGAGGGTTTTAAAATATTTCAGGAATAATTATGAAAAAAGATTAAAAAATAAGTTTGGAGCAGTGACTGCCTATCTTATCTGGCAGATAGATTAGATGGGTTCACTGAGAGATAAGAGATTTGAAGTAACAGGAATGCAAACAAGACAATTACTCAGAGGAAATAGAAAAGGAAGCTACTTATATTTCAGTACATATACACACATATAGATCTTTGATATTAGCATACCTATACATAGAATCATTAATGCTGCAAAAGACCTCTAAGGTCATTGAGTCCAACAGTAACCCAGCTACCACGACGACTAAACTATATCCTGAAGTGCCATATCTACAGGCTTCTTGAACACCTCCAGGGATGGTAATTCCACCACCTCTCTGGGCAGCTTGTTCCAACGCTTTACCTCTCTCTCTCATTAAAGAATTTTTTCCTAATAGCCAATCTAAACTTCCCCTGGCACAACTTAACCCCATTTCCTCTTGTCCTATTGCTAGTTACACTTGGGAGAAGAAACCACCACTGGCCTCACTACAACCTGTTTTTGAGTGGTTGTGGAGGGCAGTAAGATACAGGTGTCTGCATAAACAGGTAGCATAATACATTAGCATGTATGCACATGTAATATATAAGAGTACCATGATACCTAATATGTGAATATACATGCTAAAGTGTACTTGTGTATATATATCCTGTGCATGATGTGTGTATATTTATCCTAATATGCATTGTATCTGCAAAGAAATCAAATTGTAGGCCGTGACTGGAAAACCTACTAGTCTGTTTTTATAAAATTCTATTGATTCCATTGTTCCTGTTGCTAAACAAAACTTTTATGATTACCACGTTTTTGAACAAAGCTTAAAGACTTGGTTTAACTAGATTTTTTAAAGAATTAATAGTTTTCATAGAATCATAGAAGAGCTTATGTTGAAAGGGACCTTAGAGATGATCTACTCCAACCTCCCTGCCATAGGCAGGGATGCCTCTCTACTAGAGTTGGCTACTGAAGACCTCATCCAACCTGAACTTGAACCCCCCCAGGGAGGAGGCATCCACAACCTCCCTGGGCAGCCTATTCCAGAGTCTCACCATCCTCATACCAAAGAACTTCTCCCTAAGATCCAGTCTAAACCTGCTCTTCCTCAGCTCAAGACCATTCCCCCTTTTCCTATTGTGTAGACACCCTTATAAAATGTCCCTTTCCAACCTTCCTGCAGGATTCCTTCACCTATTGGAAGGTGACTCTAAGGTCCTCCTAGAGTCTTCTTTTCTCCAGGCTGAAGAACCCCATCTCCCACAACCAGTCCTCATAACCAGAGGTATTCCAGCCCTTGCATCATCTTTGTGGCCCTCCTCTGTACTCCTTTCCAATAGCTCTGTGTCCTTTTTATGTTGGGGACATCAGAACTGGATGCAGTGTTCAAGTTTAAAATTTCTGAAAGAAATAATCAAGTTTTCCAGTTAGGAGTATGAGTAAAAAATGTTTTCCATTTTGAAAGGTATCTCAGTATTGAGTGTTAGAGTTGAAAAAACTTAAGTAAATATTTTCAGCAGAATTGTCATCTAAAGCAAAGTATTGAAAAATATTCACGTGGTTATTTGTATTGATAGTATACAAATGTATATGCAGGGTTATAACCCAGCTACGTTCTCAGTGTGATAAGGCACAGAGCTTTATTATAAGACTGGGAATAATTAAAGCAACTCTCATTCTCTGGTTTAGTTGTTGGTTTTTACAATTTCATTCATTATTTATTTATGAAAACTATACAGGGATAATTGCACCCTTTGGGGTTTTTTCCTCCCACCTTTTCCTCTTCAAGTTTAGATCTTTTTGGCAAAGAAAGAGATAAAAAGAAATTGTCAACTGCCCTTTTTTTTTTCCCAATTTGATCTAACATTTAAAAGGAAAAAATACAAAATCTTTAAAAACCAGAAAATAATATTGCTTTATAGTTTTTTGATAGGTTTAGGGAGATTTTTATAAACCCACTTTCTATATAAAGTTATTTTTAGTTTATATTTTAGGCAACACATCTCACTTATTTCCATCCACAGTGTATTTTTGGTAGATTTTGTTTTATTGCAGTCTACAAATGAGACGTAAAGTAAGCTGAATTCCAATCATACAGAATTATAGCTGTATATGTATATAAAAAAATCCCCTCTTGATTAATTCTAGCTCAAGTGCTGTTTGATCTGATTGAACAGATAACAAGACCAACTGTGAGGAAAGCAGCATAGATTTGAGACTGCATGGACAGCTTTTACTTTGATAGGAAAAAAATCTGACTTGTGATTTTCCAGAAGCTGGTGTGACAAATGAGCTTCGTATCATCCAGAACCTTTAGAGAGCTGGAAGTTGGGTGAGATGTCTCACAGGCACTATTCATTACACAGGTTGCTTAACAGACTTGGTTTTCTTTTGTACTTGCCCTATGATAGATGTTGCCAGGAATTAGTGCAGATCATCTATGAAGAATTTTGTCTGAAGTTGTATTTTAAATCTGAGAATTCTTTATGTAATTTGTACTTTACAAAAGCAAAAGACACCAAAGTTGTTCAGAAACTGTGCAGCTGAAATAGAATCACAGGATTAACCAGGTTGGAAAAGACCTCCTAGATCATGAGTCCAACCTATCACCCAACACCACCTAATTAACCAAACCATGGCACTAAGTGCCTCATCCAGTCTCCTTTTAAACACCTCCAGGGACGGTGACTCCACCACCTCCTCAGGCCCCATGGCAATGGCAAATCTCTCTTTGTGTGAAGAATTTCTTCCTAACACCCAGCCTAAACCTGCCGTGGTGCAGCTGAGACTGTGTCTTCTTGTTCTGTCACTGGTTGCCTGGGAGAAGAGACCATCCCCCACCTGGCTACAACCTGCTTTCAGGTAGTTGTAGAGAGCAATAAGGTCTCCTCTGAGCCTCCTCTTTTCCAGACTGAACAACCCCAGCTGCCTCAGCGGCTCCTTGTAGGGCTTGTGCACTGCAAGGATAGAAATACATGTGTCTTGTTTAGCATATTATAAACCAGACATCCAAGTGCAGTCCTGCTAAGCTAACTAAATATAGCTAGGGTTTAGCCTCTATTTTTCATGTAGTCAGTAAAGCCTGAGAGTACTTTTTGCACCAGGGAATCATTTTTCTGATGTTATTTTGCTAATTTGCCTTAAATGCTTGAGCTGTTGCAGCAGAAGGTTTGTGAGGAGTTTCATATTCCTGCCTTCAAATACCACATTTATTATCTCTGTGTTCAGTTTAACTGAAGAGATTTAACACAGGCTTTCTCTGGTTTGGCTTTCAAGTGAACTTTTGCTACGAAGAAAACCTGTTTTAATTATTTAAGTGTAAAAGCTGTGCTATAGCCTCTGTTGTTCTTTGGTGGTGTTGGTTGGTTTGACGTTTTTTGGTTTCTTTTTTTTTTTTTTTTGGGAGGGGGTTTTGCTTTTTTGTTTGGGGTTCTTTTGGGGTGTAGGCAGTTTCTGCCAAACTCCCAGTAGATCAGTGCCTAAAAGTTCAGTAAAGTTAATATTGACTTGTGCATATACCAGCAATAGTCTGAACTGAGTGACTGCAGTAGACTGAAGGAAAGTTATTGTTTTACTTTATTGTTCTCATTTTTTTCCTGATTAATGCTTATTTAAATAGCTGGAAATATTTATATTTTGGAGGGCTTTTATTTAAAAAAATCACTCTCATTTCTTGTGGTGGATAGGATCTGAAGTCAGGGAAATACTCTAGGCTCGTGGTTCCAATTTATTGAAAATATTGCAAGTATTTACTGAAGCTACTCTCTGTTACTAGCTCTTACTCTTTATTAAGATGCTTGAAATAACTCTTGATGCAAATGTCAGAATTAACTCTGTTTAGAGGGCTGAAATGTGTCTGTGTTTGCTGAAATAATTTCTTGCCAAAGCTGAATCACATACATGTTTTCTGACTTTAACCTACAGCATCCACTTGTCTGCCACAGCTTCTATTGCACTCGTTTAAGGGATATAAATCTCCTTAATATTGCTGGAGTTACCTAAGAAATATTTCTAACTAGTTATTTTGAAAGATTTCAGCTCCCCTACAACTCTTGTCATTGTCCTCAATGCTAAAACTAGGGCTGTCACCTGTGTTTGTCAAAGTAATGAAAGTATTACTGGAACAATGTAAAACTGCTCTGTTTGAGGTATATGCATTTAGAGGTATATATAGTTTTGTCAGCTGCTAATAATTGGCCTGTCTTGCTGATTTTGAACCTATAAAATGTTTTAGAGATGTATTTAATTAAAAAGAAAAAACGGTATCAGTAGGGTTTGGTACTGTTTGAGTAGAAAGAGTTCCAGTATATTTATTCATTATCACACTCAGAGGTGCTGGTCTGGAGCAACCTACACAACTGAAATCTGGTCCAATAAAAGCAAACTAAGTTTCGTGGGGGCTTTTTTATGCTGTTTAATTCTACATGCATGTGTATTTACCTTTTTCATTAAAAAGTCCATAGTGATCTCTTTAAAGCCACATTTTAAATAGATGATTATATGTAGCAGCCATGTGAGTACTCCTGAATGTATAGGAATTGTATGAAAATGATTGGCTTCTGAGCAGCCACTGATTGAAAGGTATTTGCTTCGTCCAGAAACTGCAGGAAATGCATAGCTGTGACCCTTAGAGGATGGAGTTACTATTCTGTGAGAAACCAAAAGCATATTGGCAGCTAATCAACAGGCTTACTTGTGCTTTCCTCTCAAATTTCATATGATTTAGTAAGAAAATCATCATAATGGACCAAGGTGAAAGTGACAAATTAAAACAAATTAGATTTTGCAACAATCAAATGAGAAAGACAAATGTAAAGCTTTAGCAATCAAATACTTAACCACGGCGATAAGCAGAACTTCATGTACCTAAAATAATGCATGACTGAATTTCTCTTCCTTCTGCTCCATTTCCATTCTAAAACTGATGTGAAGAAGTGGTGTTAAAGGAGAAAGTCTTTGTATAACCTGGATAAAAAAGGGTGTGATTCTAAAATGGGAGATCTTAAAAAGATTTTGTTTAATAGGAAGCAATTAAAAGCTGAGGTAATGCTTTTTTATTTAACGTAAATCAGATCAAAAATCTATTCACTGCAAAGACCAGGAGCAACCAAATGCTGTTGAAACGCTTGGATGCTGAACTTTAAATATTTTTTTTCTCTCATTCCAATGTTAGCAGATGTCGATCAGCAGGTCCCTCACATGGATATGTATAAACAAGTGAGAGATCAAGAGAAGGGCAAGAAAGCCATTAGATAGGTCTGGTTTGTTTTGTTAGTTTTCTAATGCCAAATATTTCAAATATGCACACTCAGTGCTGTTTGACAGCTGGAGTAAAATACATATGTTCATCTGTCATGTACCTTTTTGGTGAGGCTGGCTTTCTAGCTATTTACCTTTACTTTGAAGGTAGAGAATCAGCAATAAAATGGTTGCATATCAGCATTTTACAGACCTCTTCTCTAAATACAAATTATTGTGACTGCATTCTCAGAATATCAATATAATTATTTCACAAGGAACTATTTTTCCAGCAGCCCGAAGTATAGTACTGGTTTATTAGTGGATAAAACATACTTAACCTATTTATGGATTAGCATGCTAAGATATGGGCTCTAGAGGGAATCAGAAAATATTTAACATGTTCATAAAGACTAAATTCAAGGTCCTGCACCTGGGCCAGGGCAATCTCAAGCACTGATATAGGCTGGGCAGTGACTGGCTTGAGAGCAGCCCTGGGGAGAGGGACTTGAGGATGCTGGTGGGTGAGAAGCTCAACATGAGCCAGCAGTGTGCACTTGCAGCCCAGAGAGCCAACCATATCCTGGGCTGCTTCAAGAGAAAGGTGACCAGCAGGGAGGTGATTCTCCCCTGGTACTCCACTCTGGTGAGACTCTACCTGGAGTACTGTGTCCAGTTCTGGAGCCCCTATTGCAAAAAAGACCTAGACATGCTGGAGTGTGTCCAGAGAAGGAACATGAGGATGATTAGAGGGCTGAAGCTCCTCTCTTATGGAGACAGACTGAGAGAGTTTGGGCTGTTCAGCCTGGAGAGAAGGCTCTGAGGAGACTTTACTGTGGCCTTCCGGTATCCAAAGGGACCTACAGAAGAGCTGGTGAGAGACTTCTTAGAATGTCAGGTAGTGATAGAACTAGGGGGAGTGGAGCAAACTAGAACTGGGGAGATTCAGGTTGGATGTTAGGAAGAAGTTCTTCACCATGAGTGTGACGAGACACTGAAACGGGTTGCCTAGGGCGGTAGTGGAGGCCCTATCCCTGGAGGTCTTTAAGGCCAGGCTGGATGGGGCTGTGAGCAACCTGATCTAGTGTGAGGTGTCCCTGCCTATGGGAAGGGGGTTGGAACTAGATGATCCTTGAGGTCCCTTCCAGCCCTGACAACTCTATGATTCTATAAACGTTGAGAAAAGAAGTAGCACAAATATCCTTCTTGGTTTGGATCGAGCAACTTTGGTTCTTTGGTTTTTTCCCTACCAAAACTTTATATACTTTTATATACTTTTTTATATACTTTTTATATTCATACCAAGTACTCAAAAGTAGGTGAGATAGGTCAGAGAGGTGTGAAAGTACTGAGCCCCCCCTGTTTGGAAATCCTACTGATAGATAAACACTGAGAGTGATTGGGCTTGATACAGAAAGATTTAAAAACAGGCTGATTTGTCATGAAACTGTCAAACTCTGATATATTAGTGGCCTGAATATTACTGACACATTCAGAGGGATTAGTGTCACTCATTTTCATATAAGATAATGGAAAACAGTGATGAGGGAAAACTAGCAAGAATTTCAGTACTTAGTTCTAAGAAGGGAGAGGAAGTTCAAACAAACAAAAAATAACTTCAACTGTGAAATAGGAAAGTGTTTCCACTTTTTCAGTTTCACTAAGGCCTCAAGTGAACAGGTAACCAAAATAACCCTGAACAAATTTAATGTATTCTCAGAAGACAGATTTGCAGGAGAAGGAAATAAAGGGTAAATAAAGGGTATGTGCTGTCAGAAGAATTTAAACTTTTTGGTTTTTAAAATCAGTGACATTTCTGATTGAGAAAAACAGCAGTTTGATATCACTCTAACATGTGTGTCCTACAGAAGAAAGGCAAAGCGCCCGTCTTACCACTAAGGAGGTTTATAACAGCAGGAGATGCTTTCATTCTCAGTACAGAGAAATTGTGTGAAGTCTTGACTTCATCTGTAAATCTGGTCTTATTTTCATGCACTCTAACTGCATTTTAACCAGCTTTTTTCCCCCTTTCCTCTTTTTTTCTGTCTTTGCATGCTTTTATTTCTTTTGTTTGAACATTAGGAGCAAAAGCGTATAGATGGCACCACCCGTGAGGTGAAAAAGGTTAGAAAAGCCAGGAACAGACGCCAGGAGTGGAATATGATGGCATATGACAAAGAGCTTAGACCTGACAACAGGTTGTCTCAAAGTGTGTACCATGGAGCGTCTTCCGAGGGATCACTGTCCCCAGATACTAGGTCTGTTCACAGCAAAGCTGTTTGCTATTCCACAGTTGTGCCTTCAGAAATACTAAGTAGAATTAGGTGTCTTTGCAGGTCGGGAATAGTTAAGAGTAGACAAAACGTATGATGCATGTTTTAAAGTTATTCTCAAGGTTATTTAAAGCACAAATAACAGGCGCTGTAATGTGTCGTGTTTTGGTTTTTTTCTTCCTCAGCTTCAGATAAGCATTTTTGTTATTGTAACATTATGCACTGTAGTGAAATGTTTGCTGCATGCTTTATATTTGATCGTGGGTAACTGTAGTTACAAAAGCGTTTGAGTCTGCCTCTGCCGGGTACTGTCAGTACCTCTTCCTTTGTGTCTGGCTTGTCATGTTATGAGACCGATGGCTTAAATGTTTTCCTGTGATCTGCTCAGTTGAGCATACTTTTGTCTCTAACAGAATGCTTGAGTGGGAGAATAGTTCACCTTTATCGGTTATATTTGTCTAAAAAACAAACTATGAGACCAGATGCGACATTATCGCTTGACACAGCAGAACTCTTTGCTTAGGGACACACAGCAGAATTCATCTTCGCGGGCTGGGATTCCCTTTGAACTCAGAGTTGCCTTCTCCTGGTGTGCACAGAAGTCTGAATTTTTTTTTTCACTAAGCTGTTCTCACTAGAGGATTTTCTCACTTGCTTTATTTCTTCCATGGGGGTTAATTGCTCGCACTAATGTTAGGCATACAATCTGCTGGGAAAAGTATGTGACAAATTAATGTTTTAATTGTTGAGTGACTAGGCTGAGGAAGCAGCAACCATTGCAGATGTGCAGACTGATACTTTAAGTCTGTTGTCTGAGTTTAAAATAATTAAAAAAAAACAAAAAAAAAACAAAAAAAAAACCAACTTGGTAAGAACTTTGTATATTTAATATTTTTTGTATTTGTGAAGAAAATTGCTACTTCTGCTTCAATAATACATTCAGATCCCTTTTCTCTAAAATATTTTAATTGCCAATTCTTTTTTGTTCACATTTTCTAATTAATAATGTTGCCTTCTATTTTTCAACCTGTAATGTTTGACTAAAGTTATCCTTTCCGTAGGTTAATGTGGTAAAATTACATTGATGTTCAACTAGGAAGTGCAAGATGTGGATTTTTTTTCATCACGAGTTTTGTTTCATGTCTTTTTCTAGCTTTAACACCTTTTTTTCCCCAGGATTCCCAAGTTTAAACAATGATATTGAAGTGATTAGTTTTTACCTCCCAGCAGCTTCACCCTGTGTTTGACTGTTTGCAGATAGTCATGTCATATATGCAGCCTGTAGGATTTTGCTTTGTTTTTTAGTGGAAATTGTAGGGTGCATCATTATGTTTGACATAGATGTTGTGGTATGACATGACTTGAAGAGTTAATTCTGTGGGTGGTAATGAGGTAATGTGTTTTTTCTGGGATAGTCTTAGCTGTAGGAACTAAGCTATAAAATACTCCATACATGTAGAAAGAAATTAGTGCTTTCAGAAAAATATTTGTGCTGCCAGCTGCTGCATGAGCAGTATATAAAAGGTCCCAAAGAAGTTTTTGTTGTTTTTTTTTGGCTATATTGTGATTCTTGTTTAATGCTAAAGTAGAAAACCCCCAAAGCCTCACGTTTCTTCTTTGCTGATTTGAAGACTTGTGCATTAAATTTTAACACCCGAGTGTCCAGGCTGTGGCAATTTATTATGTATTTGTTATACCTATTGTACTTCAGAGAGAGAAACACAAGCTGAATCCAAACAGAAACCAGCAAATTAATGTGAGAAAAGTCAGAACAAGAAAAGAAGAGTGGGAGAGGAGGAAAATGGGCATTGAGTTCATGAGTGACGCAAAGAAAATGGAACAGGCAGGAAGCATTAAAGAGGACAAAATGCCCAAAGGGTTTGTCATTTTGTTTTACTCAAAGCCCTGGCTTTTTGTTGCTTACCTTGCTTCCAGTCTTACAGATAAGTGCATCAGTTTACTGTGTTCACTAAAAGCCAGGCTGCACGATTGCTCATTACTAAAACAACCACTTGCAGTAATGGGATGAAGAGATCCTTTTGCTCCCTCTCTTGGGCCTGTTTGACAGAGCATCCTAGACTTTGTATCTTTATGAACTCTCTGCTCAACTAATATTTACATTTCCCAGTTTCTCTAAGCCTTTCCAGCAAAATTAATTGTGCAAACAATTGAAGACATTTCCTAACTTTCAAAATGGGCTTTCTCTGCTTTGGTAAAATACATTCTGCGTAATCGCGAGTGCTTGCAGTACTGCTTTCCTTTTTCTGCTGCCATTGGTACCTTAACATGGGCCTGAAAAGTATTGTCATTTCCAACTGTCAAAGTTATTAGCAGAAACAATATGCCTCCTTATGGCTACTAAAATATTCTAAAATCTGGTGAAAGGTTTTTTGGTGTTTTTTGTTTTGTAGGACATTCTGCATGCAGCTAATATACTGAAATATGGAAAGTGTTTGATTTCAGTCCTTTCATACTGACTCAGACTAATTTATTTTCAAGTTGCGTTAAGCTGAACCATGATTTTTTTTATTTGTTTGTTTTGCTTTGATGTGTTTTGTCCTTGATTTTTCTGTGGACTTGCAAGGGAATACTGCTTGGTAATCAGGGAGTCCTGTTGTTTCTTTTAGTTTGTCTTTTTGGCTTTTTTAGATCATACCCTATTACACTCACATAATCTGTTGTTCTGCATCCGTTTACTTTAATTGTAGGTCTCATGCATCTGATGTTACAGATTATTCTTATCCTGCTACTCCGAATCATTCCCTCCATCAGCAGATAGCAATGCCTTCGTATGGGACAGGAGATGGTCCACAGTACATGGCAGCATCCCAAAGCCATGAGCATGAATACAGGCCACCTTCCACCACTGTACGACATGCTACTCTAAACAGACCTCAGCAACCACCTCCACCTCCACCCCAGCCTGCAGATGGCCAACATAGCTCAGTACCTGTGGTACCAGCAGAATATGGGTAAAACTCCTGGCGTCTTCTAGCGAATCTGTGACAAAACTAGAGGGGTGCACGTTTGTCATAACCATCATGACATATGCATACACACAAAAGGACCCCAAATAGATTAGCTGCCTGTCTGGGGAGGACAGGAAAAAAAAGGGTATAACTTCCATATGCGAACTGAATTTAAGTGAAAGCAGAAATAATGAACTGTATATTGAATGTGGTGAAATCAATATGCTTGGAAAATATTGAGTTCCTAATGTAGTATTAAGGAGGAGATAATTTTCCTTTGAAGTGGAAAATGGTTACAGCATAATTTGTGTAATATCTTAAACTTCAGGAAATGTGCAGAAGTGCTGCTGAATGTGATTAATGTGGCAGTCTGGGTTGCATCCCTGAAATGGCTCTTTAAAGGAGCTTATGACAGAATTGAAAGGGATCTCCTCAGACACAGAATCAAGTCTCCTACTACCACAGAAAGCTCTGTAATTTAGGATATGAATTTATCAAACTCCTACATAGATATTTTGACTAAATGCATTCTGAAGGGAGACTTGCTCCTGAGTACTGGCTCTTGAATAGCAAGAAAAGATCTGGTTTTTAAGCAGTCTGCGCCTGCTGCTTCTTGATGCATCCTGGGAAAGCACTTGTATGATTCATGACTTTTCATGATGTAGGTGGCTCAGTTATGCTATGATTGACTGCTCCAATCTGAACTTCCTCTGTTATTTCCAGTTTATAACAGAATGACTTGTGCTTAGTCCCCAGCTACATGACCACTGTCAGTGTATCACAATTGTCATACATTCACAGAATCAGAGAATGCGCTAAGTTGGAAGGGCCCTCTAGAAGTCATCTAGTCCAACCTCCATGCAGTAAGTGGAGACATCCCCAACTAGATCAGGTTGTTCAGAGCCCTATCAAACCTAACCTTGAATGTCTCCAGAGATGGAGCCTCTACCACCACCTCCCTGGGCAACCTGTTCCTATGTGCCACCACCCTCATAGTAAAGAACTTCCTCCTGATGTCCAACCTAAATCTACATTCTCTAGTTTAAAAACAATCACTCCTTCTCCTATTGCTACAGGCCTTTGTAAGCAGTCCATCCCCAGCTCTCTTGTAGGCCCCCTTCAGGTACTGGAAGGCCACTATTAGGTCTTCACAGACCTTTCTCTTTTCCAGGCTGAACAAGCCCAACTTTCTCAGCCTGTCTTTGTAGGAGAAGTGTTCTATCCCTCTGATCATTTTTGTGGCCCTCCTCTTGACTGTCTCCATCAGGTCCATGTCCTTCTTGGGTTGAGGGCCTCAGAGATGAATACATTACTCCAAGTGAGGTCTCACCACATCACAGTGAGTGGCAGAATCACCTCTCTTGATCTACTTCTTTCGATGCAGCCCAGGTTACTCTTTTCCTTCTGGGTTGTAAGTGCACATTGCTGGCTCATGTCCAGCTTCTCATCCACTGTTGACAGTGATTTTCACCTACCATTGACAGTGCTGACATTCAGTGATACGTTGACATCTATCACTGAATGCCATCAGTAACTTTCCTTCAATCTTTTCTCTTGAAAAGTACTTTATCTGCTTCATAACTCTTAATTCCAATTCTTTTCTGTTTAAAAATTAATTTAATGGGATTTTAACAAAGAGATCAGCTTTTCTCTGTTCCTTCTCTTGAATGAGTAATTGGAATGAATCAATTTAATTACATAATATTTAAATCAATATATCTGACTAAAACCAGGGGATGCCCAGGGATGCAGTTGAGATCCCATTCCTGGAGACCTTCAAGATCACACTTGGCGTGGCTCTGGGCGGCTTGATCTTGTTGGAGGTGTCCCTGCTCACTGCAGGGGAGTTGACAAGATGACCCTCAAGAGTCCCCTCAAACCCAATGCAATCTGTGAATCTGTAAAGAACCACATGAAATGTATGATGGACCTTTGCATAAATCTTGCCATTCATATTTCCCATTGTGCTTCATGCCGCTATCTTTCTTTGTTTACCTCATCTAACACTTGGTCTTCCGTGGAAGTGACAGGCTTAGTCTACAGGTCTGGTCCCTTCTTTGTAGGTGTTGTGCTTCATATTCTCACAGAGCAGATGTATAGCAACAAGCATAGCTCTATACCTAACTAGGCAGGACCTGTTAAGTTAAAAATCTCATGTTGGAGTGCTGGAAGAACTTTAACTTTGTCATAGGCTTTAAATCTCAATGTATCATCAATATTTACCAATTCCTATGTTTGTAATCACTTGCATGTTTAGTTCAACAGTTCAGATTCCTTTGAATTTGGTTTTAGCTGAGGTTGGATGAGAGCAGTTTAAGGGGTGGTGATTCTCTAAGTCCTGACTTCAATACACTCAATGTTTTTGTTTTGTTTTATGTAGGATGCTTCCAGCCCAGATGGTGGATTATTACAATCCTGCAGGTCCTCCCCCTCCTCCTCCTCCCCCTATGATTCCTTCAGCACAAACTGCATTTGTTAGTCCCCTTCAGCTTCCTGTGCCACCTTCCCATTCTGGACTGGTGACTGGCTCTACGTATGCAGCTACACATCCTCCTTCTTCTAGTGGGCTTGTTGTCACTGCTCCTCCTCCTCCTGGCCCACCTCCTCCCCCTCCAGGCCCTCCTGCTGCAGGTTCATCCCTCTCTTCCTCCCCAATGCATGCTCCTCCAGCTGCAGAGGCAAAACGTCACGAATCCGCGCAGCAGCCAATAAGTGATGCACGGAGCGATCTTCTTGCTGCCATTCGAATGGGTAAGTGGACATTGACCAGTTCTGGTGACTGTAGGTTGGTCTGTTGGTTTTCAGTGAAAGCAGTGTTGTCTTCCAGTGATCTGAGTTCATGGCTTCTGTTCCCAGCTTGGCAGAATATCATTGTCTAACATTCGTCAGCCCTGACTTGGATCTTTTTCTCAATCTAAAGATGTACAGCTTTGTCCAACATAGTCTAGTGTTTGGGTGGACATAATCAAATGAAAACAGTACTTGTGTTCATCATGTAAAGTAGCCAGTGGATATACTTGGAGTTTTGCTTCTCTTCAGAGTTATCCCACACCAGGCTTCAGATCTCTGATTTACCAGTGAGTAATGGCTGTTCCTGACTTTGCTTACGATATGGAGGTGTAGGCCAGTGGTGTTTGCAAATGCAACTATGAAAAATGTAATCTTCAGATGAAAAGGACCTCTACTGTCATGATTATTTGGTCTTAACATATTGTTGGCAGTTTTAGAAGTCTGCAAGTCTTCTGTCTCTGAGGACAGATTCCAGTCTAGTCTAAGTCAGTGATTTCTTTTTTTTCTTCTTCCTAAATCATAGAATCATAGAATGGTAAGGTTGGAGAGGACCTCAAGGATCATCTAGTTCCAACCCCCGCCATAGGCAGGGACATCTACTGGCACAGGTCACTCAAGGCCTCATCCAACCTGGCCTTGAACACCTCCAGGGAGGGAGCAGCCACAACCTCCCTGGGCAACCTGTTCCAGTGCCTCACCATCCTCACTGTAAAGAACTTCCTCCTGACATCCAGTCTAAATCTCCCCTCTGCCAGTTTAAACCCATTGCACCTTTGCCCTGTCATTGCAAGACCTTGTAAATGGTCCCTCCCCAGCCTTCCTGAATATATTGTTAGAATACATAAAGCTCAAATTCCAGTCTAGTCAAAGTCAGTGACTTCTTTTTCTTCTTCTTCCTATGTTATTAGAATACATAAAACTCATATTCCAGTGTAGTCTTAAGTCAGTGATTTCTTTTTTTTCTTCTTCCTAAATATATTGTTAGAATACATAAAACTCACCAATACCAATATGAAATTTAAAATCTCTTATGCAGAAAACTTTGTCTGAGAGTGATTGTCTCTACAGGAATTCAGCTGAAAAAAGTGCAGGAGCAACGTGAGCAAGAAGCCAAGCGAGAACCCGTTGGAAACGATGTGGCAACGATCCTCTCGAGGCGCATCGCAGTGGAATACAGCGATTCCGATGACGACTCAGAGTTCGATGAGAACGATTGGTCGGACTGAGCCCGCTCCAGGCTCAGCAGCAAGCCAATGCTTGGCCTCAGTGATTACTTTCTTAGCAAGATGTAAAGCAGGGCACTGACACACACTAAGGCTAGTGATCAAAGTGCTAAAATTGAATTGGTGTTACTCAGAATGCCGTAGCTTAGCAACTCTGGTTACAATGATGTGATGATGCTTACGCAGCACAGAAACTTGTCTTACTGTCAGTATTTACTGCATAATACTTAAGTGCCACTAAATGTAGCAAATCATGAGCTGCATGCAAAATATGCTGCAGTTGTTGCACTGTTACAGAACCAGCATTTTATTTTACTTTCCTGATCTGGAAGGGATTTTATGTCTTTTTTTCTTTTTTTGTTGACTTTACATCTTATTCTTTTCATTAAGTAAGCAACTTAAGTACTTGTGAACTGGTCTGGTTGTTAGTCTTTGAGGACAGTTACCTATATGACTGAAATGTTGAGTTATGTAAATATGACTTTTAGGTTTTTTTATTAGCTTCTGATTATGCCCACTCTATTTTTAATTGCTTCTGGGATTAGCTGTTTTTTTGCATACAGGATTGATTTTATATAGTCTTTCTTTTTATCTTAAAAATGTAGCAGACGATGAAAGATAATGTTTTGATTGCTCTTCCACACACTCCAAAATGAACACTTTGTGAGCAAAGTGGCTAAGTTTGTAGCCATACCAGCTCTGGGTTGCTGGCTGCTTGTTGAATAAAGATTAGGGTGGGGGTGTGTGTCTCAGGTAGGCAGTGGATGCACATCTATGTTACAAGTGGTGGTTAAAATACCTGGACAGCTTTTCAGTTCTACAACACTGACCAATCAGATGCAAAGTCTTGAGGACAGGTCTGACTGAAGCCATGCAGTTGTTGCAGTGTGGAGATGTTACTGTGTTATGACTAAAGATTGGAATGGTCCAGATCTAGCGATCAGATGCATTTCACAAGTATTAAACTAGGTCTTTATGCCTGTAGGTACAAATGTTTGTAAATAAGTTTTATTGATGATTTGTACATGTGTAGGCATGACAGGTAGTTTTCAGTTTCCTGTAGCACATCTTTTCAAAGCTACTCTTACTTTGAATGTATTTTTTTTTCCCCTGGTGCATCTCATTGATAAAAGACTGGCAGTTCAAACAGTTTTAATGGCTGTTTAGTTCCTATGCCATAAATATACACATTTGTTTGCTCCTTCCCTAGGAGCAGTTGCTGCCATACAGTCTACTTTGACTCTGTTTTCTTCAAAGGCAATTCCTTTTTCTGCAGTACAGTATTAAAATTTGGTTTTGGGGTTGGTATTTTTTCCTTCTTTAACTTTTTTTTTTTTTCCTTCTGGACCAAGTCAGGCTGCTGCTTTACCTAATGAGGCTTTTAAAACTATATTTGTAGCAGGGGATGAGTTCTTTTCTTACAGTTTCAGTCTTTGTAACTGAAGTCTGTGTAATTCCAGGTCTAACATTTGGTAAAGTCCCTTTGTTCTGTGAGGCTCCATCTGTTCTTTAAACAGAAAAAAAAAAAAACAAACAGTAAATAACTATGTAAAATAAAGAGAGAACTGAAAGATAATTATCTAACCTGTGTTTACACAATTAACAGTTTTAGTCCTGAGAATGTAACAGTCTAACACGATGTTTGCATGCGAACTATTGGCTACTGCACTGCCATTTAATCTGTGTATGACTTTTCCATCTGTGGTGGTCTTCTTTATGGCTGGGTGGTATCACACTGCCTACATGTTGGTGTTTAAAATTTGTCACATAAAGCAAGACCAATCTCTGCATAGTGGTGAGCAGCTACAGCTCTTGGTAACTGGTGGCACCTGAAGGTACTCAAATACTTTTCAGTTGGAGCTGAGCTTGTCTTAGCCTTAAAAGAAAGAGCTGAAGTCTGCTATATTTTGTGTCCTGGAATCTGAGGTCTGTGTCCACCACAGAGGACAGGATGTAGGCCATAGCCTCGATGGTGGTTTTCATTCCTGGATAGAGATGGTTTGTTTTGATCATCATGGGGTTTGCACAGTGGTTTGCAAATCAATTCTTTGGACGGGTAGGCTAAAAGTGCGGCTGGGACTGCAGTGTCACATCGCTGTGTAAGTAGGAAGAACACTCTCACTATTCTTTTAATACATGCTGAAATGAAATACCTCAGCAGAAAATTCTTTCCAATCTACTGGAATTTGATATGACAGAAGATATATTTTATGAGCACAGAAGTTGGATGTGTCTGAAATTTTGTAATTTGTGTTAATTTTGAATAATAAGCATTAAACAAGCAATCAGTCGTGGCCAGTTAAGGTAGTGTAGGGTTTTCAGTCATAGTAGCCAACCTGTTTTTCTGAACCTGCAATGTTGTCATTTTCCTTTTGGTATTTTATTAATAAAATGTGAATTGAATTTAGTGATGTAAACTAACATTACTCTAAGCTGGTTTTATCAGTTTCATCATACTTTGAGTTGTGGATAAGTAACAAATATTAATAAAATCTCACTTTTGAGCCTGTCTTTCTTTCCTAAGATTAGGTAGTAAGGTTTTGCTGTTAATATTATCCCACTATTTATAAACAGTGGAAAAGAAAATGTAAGGTTTCCAAATGCTGCCTGTGATCCCAGGAACCATGATTTTGCTGGGGTGGATGGTGGAGTCTACAGAACCAAACTCCTTTAAGGTACTTCTGCTCCTCCTAACACCTACTTTGTTCTTCTGCAACTTTGATTCAAGCTCTAAGCTGAAGTTCTTGGCTGGTATAAAGAGAAATTAATTTCCCTAGAGGTAGCTTTGCTTTTTCTTCACTGAAATGCATTCAACAGCAGCTTTACTTCCAGAAAGAACAGGACAATGTATGAGGTGTATTAGGAAGCCTCCTTCCCTGCTTCTTTTAATGAGAGTGTCTGTAGATTAATGACACTGAGAACAATATTGTCAAATGCAAACCTCTCTCTGTCTACTAGAAAAATATTTTTAATTTAATGTTTTGGTTGTAATGAGGATAAACCCTGGTATGGTAACAGGAGCAGGTTGGGTTTTTTTTCACTAGGAAGAAATTACATAAACCATTTCACTGGGATGAACTTACATAAACCATTTGTGTAATATAGTAGCCTAATTGTAAATTAAACAGATTTGTTTATGCATCTTAGATGTAGTTGTTTCCTGGGAAAATAAATTAATCTTTATCCCATTCAGCTGCCAATTCCAGTCCCTCTGGTGCTTGGTTCTTACTTCACTGAAATTTTCCATCATTGATTTGAACTTAATTCAGGTAATTTAGCGCAAAGACACTAATTTACATAGAAACTGAATACACAAGCTTGCAATTTTTTTCCAAGACTATCTCAGTAAAGCATTTCAAACTGCTCATTTGTCATTTGGGCTTAGAGATAGGGCTGATGATCACTTGGCAGGCTGCCTCTATGGCTTTTATGGTTGTCTTTTGAATGTTAAAAATATTTGCATGTGACTAAACTGACATCAGTTGGATATTTAGCTATTTCTGATTTCCTCTGTACTAAGATGGACTAAACGAAGAAGAATAAAAATCTTTGTGAGAGAAGTGCACACTGTGCAGAACAAACTCCAAATGGAGCTTGTTTGTGGTGTGCAGATGGAGTTGGGAGGAAGGGAAACAACTCCTTGGGAAATTGTTTCTTGTGATGTTTTTTGCAGGTATGTTATCTCTCACATGCCAGACCTTGTTTTAATCATGAAGGGGCATTCCCTTCCACTTGAAACAACACATCTAAGGATACAGCAAATGTGTCATTTCTAAAAGGGTTTAAAATGTCACTGTAAACAGAACCAATTATAAACCTGAAAAACTTCATTAGAATCTTGTGGCTGGAAGCTGAAGTTGCACAAATTTAGTCTTGAGCTGAAGTACTATTACCTAGCAGTGGGGTAAAATAAATATTAGAACAGCTTATCCAAAGATGGTTTTGACAGTGTTGATTTTGACACACACCCCCCCCCCTTTTTTT
>VWYK01106394.1:0-17732 GCA_013399775.1 Semnornis frantzii | reverse complement strand
TTTTTTGTTTGTTTTAATGACTTGGGGGGGTGGTGGGAGGTTTTTTTTGGGGGGGTGGTGTTTTGTGGTTTTTTTCTTCTTGTTTGGTTTGGGTTTTTTTGTTTTTCTTTTCATCCTGATTATACATTATAAAGCAAAAAGATTGTTCAGTTTCGGCCTTAAAAATCCAAGTGTAAGTATTTCTTTCATCTTTTCACTTAGCAGGAGTACAATTTCTGCACAGTGGCACGATCTCAAATGTCTGTGCCGTGCAATGAACTCAAATTAGGATTAAAGATTGTCAATTTTATTCTGAAAAGCAATGCTAAGATAATATTGGCCATCTACCAAAGCTGTACAGGCTTGAAAAGTTCTGCTGAATGTGCACAGAACTCCATTCAAGCATGGGCAGTTCACACTGGCAAAGGTCAGCTCTCTTTCTCATTCTGTAAGGCCTCTAATTTTTCATCATTAGTGTCTTTAAAGATTGCTATGGGGGAGTTTGCAGGAGATAAGGGGTGAACACTGGTTTATAGTACAATGGCACAAGGACTGTTAAGTATTTAGAGCCTGATTTTGCAGGATGTTGAGTTTGAGGAAGATGTGGTTAATGTTGGAAAGTTGGAGTGTTACTTTCTTGACTATAAGAAGCTGGGCTTTTCATGGCACAATTCATGTGAAGTCTATGCAGTCTATACATTTCTCTGGTTATATGAACATACGCAACAAAGATGGGAGTTACTCAGTTTGGGGGTTGGAAGGGAACAAAATTAATTTCACAGTAATAAGGAAATAAAATGCATGGCGTAACTAAAAAAGAGGATGAAAACAAAGTGCTCAGGAGTGAATGTTACACTGCAAAATGTTATGTAATACGCATGTGGTAGCAGACAGCAATAACTGACTCCTCACTGTGTTGAATGCCTTCTTATGTTCAGGTGAGAATTATTTCATATCATGTTGAGTTATGTTCTATTTGAGTTCTTGACCTTTTCATGGCAGGGCTGTAATGGAAACCTTTCCTGCATTGTATTTTACAGTGAAATGGCTATGCAAACATGGATATATCTCTCTAGAGAAGAGAGAGCCTATGACAACGGTTGGGATTCTTTTTAATCTAGACACAGCATCTCTGTGAACAGTGTAAGCTAAATCTGTGGGGTAATGGTCACCACAGAAACATCTGCACTGGTTTGTGATGTTACAAATTATGGGCAAAGTCAGAAGGTTAAACTGGGTCACAGCTAAGCTGGAAGAGGTTAGCTTACCTCACTGTTGAAGATTTTGAAAATTGTCACCTGACTTTGTAGTGGAGCAGATGATGGGTTTTGCACGGACTATTCCACTAGCTCAGATGTAATGGTGGTGACCTTCAGCAAAAGATGTCAAAAGCAGTTAGAAACTGAAATGAGGATTAGCATCCTAAATAGGCACAGGCTTTTTCTCTAGTGGCATTGGCTTGCAGGATTGATAGATTCAGCAACAATGCTACATTGTAAAATTAAATATTGCCCTGAACATCATCAAATGGTCTGCCTCTGTATGTTGATTCTTATCTGTGCCATGTGTGCAGGAAGAGGTATGAACATTTCTTTTTAAAAATACTGAGAATCTGAAGTGTTGGAGGAAGGGACTTGTAAAGGGATGTCTCAGTTCAGTCACTCACCAATATTCACTAACGACAGTGTGGTGGAAGGGCCAAACGGCCCAAAATAAGTCCAAAACAAACCCATACAAATCCTGTCATGTCCAGGCATAATTCTTCTCTCACCTTTCCCCTTCCATAGTCTGGGAAATTCAGGAAATAGACAAAGGACCTGGTACCAGACGTCTGATAAACAGGGCCTGTCCAAACATGCTTAGCTTATGTCCTCACCTTGTGGTAAACAAGATGCCTGCACCTGAGCTACGCTTGCCTTGTGAAAGGCTTATGCCTTCACCAAATATGGTTAAAGTCTGACTTAATGGCATTCCATTGGTTAATGATTCTGTTTACCTGTGTTGCCAATGGCCAAATAAATTGTTGGGCAATTGATAAATACAGGCAGATTGTAAACAAGGTGCCTCGTTGCTTTGTGCCTTGTTGCCTTGTCTACCCAAGATCTTGGAGAAGAGAAGGCTTCCAGGAGACCTTATAGTAGCCTTCCAGTATCTGAAGGGGGCCTACAGGAAGGCTGGGGAGGGACTATTTACAAGGTCTTGCGATGATAGGACTAGGGGCAATGGGTTTAAACTGGCAGAGGGGAGATTTAGACTAGATGTCAGGAGGAAGCTCTTTACAGTGAGGGTGGTGAGGCACTGGCACAGGTTGCCCAGGGAGGTAGTGGATGCTCTCTCCCTGGAGGTGTTCAAGGCCAGGTTGGAGGAGGCCTTGAGTGACCTGTACTAGTGGGAGATGTCCCTGCCTATGGCAGGGGTTTGGAACTGGACGGTCCTTGATGTCCCTTCCAACCTTACCATTCTATGATGTTTGCTGTGTCTCAGTTTACCCGGAAGAAGCACAAGTGCCCGGCATATCATCCATAAGGAAGAAAGCCTTTGTTTAAAGCTACCTGAAACCATGGCCAGCCTTAACACATCATCAGGAACTGCTCACTGAGTTAGAGCCTTCTTGGTTTTACCAGGAACCCTCACTGGCAGGCAACAGCCACCTAGACTGTGCAGAGAGAGGTAAGCACCGGGCGACCCGAGCACCTCTAGTAGGCTGCATCACTGCAACTTGCAGTTACAGCCTGCAAGCAAAATGAACTTCGCACCCAGACATCACTGCATCCTCTGTGCTAAGAGGGAACAGCCTATTGCCACCCCAAGACACCAGGCTACCTGTGAGCCAGAGAACCTCCAGTAAGCACCAGAGTCCTAACTGGGAAAGGTCCTGGAGCCCTGAGGGAATTCCACTCCAGAGTGGAAGATCCACAGCCACGGCATTCTGGTCTGAGGACCATGAGAAACCCACTGGCGGTCAGCACGTGGCTCAGCACTACTTTGCTTTGTGTTTAAACCTGACACGGCATGTACTGTATTCTCTGGGTTATAAATGCAGCCCTGGAAAGATTCTGGAGACTGACTAATCTGTGAGTAAATAATTTCCCTAAAGCCTCTTTGTAAAAGGTTCTTGCTCTGTACCCAGCAGCCCATTCGACAGCAAGGGACCTGTCGAGTCTGCCCCTAGAGGGCAAGCAGCATACTGCACCGCGGATACTCTTTCCAGTTTAAATTACTGGTTTGGATTGTTTAATACTGCCAGTGAACTGAACATATCTTGTAAATATCTTGCACAACCAAACACAACGACGCTGTAAATAAGTCGAGGCAAGATTATTTTTTATAGTAATAAGCAATAATTATTTTATTAATAACTGCCTTATTAATAATTTAATATAATTCATAACAAACAACTAGCTCAAAACTTGATATACCAAGCCTTTATACATGGTGCTAAGTACATGGAAATCTACTCAACCTCTGAAAGCAATTTAGGAGGACCAAAGTTAGAAGCTTTCCTTTACTGACAGACTGACTAGTTCAGGTGTGTGTAAAACTGCTACTGTTTCTGTAAAAGCATAATGACCTGGCCCTCCCTTATAGTGTCTTGCTATAATTTCTTTTCACTTACTCCATTCCATATCATGTCTGTTGTGTTTCTTTTTAAAGAAGAAAAGAAGTGTGTGTGGCTTCTTTTGGATAAGGTAGATGAGAAAAGAGATACGATCATACTTTTGGAGTCTGCATTCATGCAATTAAGCAGAACATATTTTGTTCTGACCCTGAGAACATTCAGGGTTATTCTTCAGCTTGGTAATTACAGATGATTCCTCACTTTCTCGAACTGCCTCCACACATCTTGTTCCCAGATACACTGAAGGAAACACGATATTCATGGTATGTTGCCTTTCTTTCTTTGAATGTAGAGGAGTAAGCTATGGACAAATCTTTGCTTTCTTCTCTACTTGCTATTTCCAGCAGCAAAGTAATCTGCTAACCAGAAAGGAAGAAGAATATGATGCATCCTCATGCTAGCAAGTAATAAAGGAAAATCCTTTCTGTGCACCAACCATTCTCTGCGTGTGCTAACAAAATAGTTTCTACTGCTGTTAAGTTTTCCCAAGAGGAGTTAGAGGAGTAGAATTGTGTGCTTACTCTTTCTAAGACCTTGTACCTCACAAAAATTGTTCCTCAGTCCTTAGCCACTTCCAGCGTGTTTTCAGTCCACCAGTAATTTTGGCCAGAGCTAAATAAATTATGCTTGGTGAACATGTGGATTTGAAAAATGAGAAACTGTATGACAAGAGACATCTTTATCTTGCAGAGCTAAGTTTTCATTTGGCTTACAGAAGTTTGAGTAGAACTTCAACAGGCTTGGGGGGGGGTAGCTTGGATCTGTAGCTTCTCTGGTTACAGTAACACAATACTGGCTAGCTTAAAAGATGCTTAGATAGTATGATGATGACTTTTCACTTCTTACATAGAAGATATTTACTATGTATGTATTATAAAGCTGTGATTTATAAACCTTATTGACTGCATTAGTCCCCAGGGATTTCATTCTTGTTAGCCTGGAAATGCCCAATATTTTTGTTTTGGTTTAAGTTACAATCTCATTAGAGTGAAAACATGGCTCCAGATTCCTTTTGTCATGTGTAAATCAGACAAGTCTTGTGACTAACCTCAGCTGATGGATCCAGACTGTAAATTGAAAGCCTATTCCTTTCCAGTTGCCTTTTCCAATTCCAAAGGCTGGCCCTGGTGTTAGAAACATCTTCATACAAATATAAAGTGACATTTCAGTAACTCACTTTGCGTGGCTTCTCCCATTTAAGGCAGTAGACTCTCAATATTCATAAGACTTAAGAAAACACAGAAATTAGATGTAATGCAGTAACTTTCTTCAAAGGAGGAATTAGAGATAGGATGCTTTAAAATAATACATAAAAATGCTGAAGGCTGGGATTGCAAAAACTGTGCATGCCACATGAGATTAGGTTTCAGTCTGCCCCAGTTTTTTTTAGGGGTCAGAGTAGCTTCGTTTTCTTAGTTTTCTGAAGCACTGCTTTAATCTGAACAGTATTTCATAAAAGTTGTTGAAGGTCAAACAGAAAAATGGCTTGGCTAAAGTTGCCAAATTCTGCTTAACAACACGTGCCTTTTTTTAATGCACCATTATCCAAATTCAAAACTATCCTGAGATTTTTCTTGGATTGTGGCAGTTGCACAAGTTGTTGGGAGCTTACTCTTCACAACAGGTTTCTTTTCCTTACTGTATTTTAAGATATCGAGAAACCCTTCTACATAATCTATTAGACTAAATTGCAGTTTTATTTCTAGTTGCCAGAAGTTCCTAATGTCATCTTAATTAGAAACATGTGGTGAAAAAGGAGGTAACTTTTAAGCTGACACTATTTTTGAGTTAAAATCTGGCATCCCCTTTCTACTGACAAGCCTGACAACTGGAGCAGGAATCACCTCATCAAATCTCTCCATTGTGTGTCTCCTAGTTTTTGGCATCCTTCCTGTCTAAATTTTTATCAGATGAGTGCACTTTTCTTGGCAAGCGTTTTAAATACCTTCGTGTTGCTTTATCTCTGCACTGTCACCCTTTGCCCTTAATGTCATTTCTCACATGTAAGACTGGCAGAATTCGAAACAAATTAGTTAGGAACATAGATTCAAAGACCAATATTTCCTTTTTGTTCACTAGTCTCTTTTCCCCACACTCTTTAAACACCAACATGTCACAAATACCACAGGAATGCTCAGTCTTTAATATGCTTTTTTGATGCTCTAAATCCTCAACACTGCATCCACCTTCTTTCTACTGTGGCATGTACTGTGTTGCTTGTCTTTATCTCCTTTCTTCACACCATTGAATGGTTTCCAACTGGTGGTATCAGGATCTTTAATCTTGAGTTTTGGAAACAGTGCGCAATGTCAGAACAAGAATAGTTAGTACAGGTGTTTAAGGCCACAGACATATTGCAAAGTTGACTCTAAACCTTGAAATTTGAATGAAACCATGAAGAATGCTTTTTAGAAAATTTTCCAAATAATTTATTTCTTTAAATAAAAACATAAATATTGGATGACATTCGCGGACTGAATTTAAATGAATAAGGATAATAACATGTGTCCAAAGAAAATTCTTGCTTTTTCCACAAAACTTCTAATCTTTGCCACAGATTAGAAAAGTGCTGAATTTCAGATGACATTTTTAAGTAAAGGAATAGAAAAGTAGAATTCTGTCTTCCCATTTATATATTGCTTTAAAATAAAAAACAAGCTTCATGGAAGCAGAATTCTATTGGCTCTGTATTTGTCAGTATGGTTTGTCAGACTCCAAATTTATGTTTCAGCCGAAGTTGAGATCACTTTATGTAACTCAGATGGGGGGAAAAAAAGAAAAAAAAAAAAAAAGGAAAAAAACCAACAGAACAAAATCCAAACAAACAAAAAAATAAGGCAAAAATAAAATTAACACAATTTTTTAACCATAAATCCATGGTTCCCGAAGTAGTGTTACAGAAACAGACTTATTTTGTGATAAACTGATTTATGAATTTTTACAGAGTTAGTCTATCAGCAAAATGACTTTGACTACAAGGAAATCAACAAGTAATATGGGTTTTTGTGGTTTGACCCTGAGATTCAAATATGTGGTCTGCAATGTAGATTAAACATTCTGTATGAAAAATAGAATTCATGGACATAGCTAGCAATCATTGCCCACATATACTAGGGACAGAACTCTTCAGAAGAAAAAGCTCTCTCCTAGGACTTTATATAGTACTATAGAGATATTAAAAAACGTTTTTGTCTGCTTTTTATCATTCAACGTTTGTGACCAAAGGACTGTTAGCTGCTTGTTAAACAATCTGACTGTGCAAGTCTTCATCAAGCTGCAGTAGTTGCCCCACTCTTTTTTTTTTTTTTTTTTTTTTAAAAATTTCTGAGACTTGAATTAGCATAAAAAGCTACCTTGAAATGAACTTTAACCCTGAATAGGTACAACAAAATTAGTGACAGAATAGATAGCTCTAATTGCTGGTGTCAAGGACAGCCTCTGTGGGCAAGTGTCCAAGTCCAATAATTTCTGCCCAGTAATGAGAGTTGATACCAATGGTTGTTGATATGCCTGCAAAACAAACAATTTCTCATAGAAACCATTGCAAAATCCTGTTTAGAATCTGTTAGATTGCAATTAGTAGTTATTTTTACATTGCTAAACAAGCCTTAAGCAATTCAATTCAGTGATGAAAGATGCTGGCTTCAATTCCCAACTATTTCTGTATTATTAAATTGGTCCTTTTTATGCTCTGTTGTTTAGGAAAAAAAATGTTGTTCCTGTTTCAAAAGCTACACTGAAATTAAAATTTTGATTGAAGAGAGATAATTTATTCACCAAATTACTTTTGTTTGGTACTAGCTTCTGCATTGCATAGGAATACAGGAACTTTGTTGTTTGGGGTAGCATTTGGTTTGGGTTATGCTCTGCTTTGAAATTAATTCTTTTAAGATATTGCCTTACAAAGAGATTAAGTAAAAAAGTATAATTAGGTTTTTGGGTCAGAAAATAAACCAAATATTCAAGTTATCTGGACACTTCTAAAATAATTTACTGAAAAAAATCTGTACAGTGTAAGTCATGCTGTTCTAAACCTACTGTCAGAGGCCACAGTACATTATAACACATCTTTGTAATTTGGGAATTTGTACTGCAGTGCTGTCGTTTTATGAATGTTCTTGAACTGTGCAAAATGCTGTCTGAGAATCTGTCTTTTGTGGACCCCAGGCTGTCAGTTTGTCTCCTCCACTGCATGGGGAAGGAGTAGGGGAAAGGCAGACTGTGCTTTGAGATGTAATCCATTTTATTGAAGTAAAGTATTCCCTCAGTGCATGTTTCTGACCTGTCTCATAGTTGAAGGTTTTTTTTTTTTTTTTCAGAATGTGAAATTAATTTTTCAAAAATAAATTAATACAGTAACTTTCACTGAAAACAGTCAGCTGCTGAGTGCTCAGCAAGTGAAAACTCTCTTCAGGGTATCATGAACAGGCAATAAACTTCACATGATTTTGAATTTGAGTAATGGAGCATTAAGGAAACACACTAATTAAATTAAATTTGGCAATTTTATAGGAGCCAGTTTTCTGATTTCTTTAGTCAGTAAGAGCAGTGTAAGCTACTGGACACAGAGCATTTTGAGATGCTGGCTGTTGCTTTTCATTGCCTAATGGGAGTTAAGCTCTTCTCAATATCTAGCCACAGCTGAAGTACTACGGTCTTTTGAAAAGTCCAACTGGAAATCCTGACTTGGGCAACTAATGAAGTGGGCTAATTTTTCCAATGCTAACACCAACCCCCTGTGAAGGCAGTAGAAACAGCTTGAGTATGCAGGATTCATTTCTACAGATAAACATCTAAACTCTTGAGGTGAGTGTTTTTAAAGTGGCTAAGCATTAGGCTCTAAGGGTGAGATCAATGTGGCTCAAGCTTTTAAGAGTGAGTGCACAATGCATAAAATGTTGATCAGGTGCATAAGTGACTGGAAGTCTCTAGCTCTCTGTTTTTGTTAGTGAAGTTGCCTAAGCATTTAATGCTCCACTGCTGCATGTCAGTAGAGGCTGCCATTTTGACTGTGCTGTGACTTTGATGGCTGAGTACTACCTTGACCTCTTGTAGTTTGCAAATTCCAAGTCCCCTGAGAGTGATAGTGCATGTTTGAGTGGGCAGCATGCAATTCATGATAGTCACAGACACGTTCACTCCGAAACACCAGGCAGAAGGGTAAGCAGTCGCAAGATTAGAATGTATTCTAAATTTCCAGGAGAGAAATAGGGTTTTCCTTTACCTCTCCAGTGCTATCTGACAATTTATTTTCATTTCCTCTCTCACACTACATCATCTGTTAATAATCCTCTCTTAGTTCTCCCTTATGCTATGACTCACAGTGCTGGGTGATGTGCCTAGTTGCCCTGATTTCATCAAGTGCACCCAGGCCACACCACAGCTGGGGTGACCGTGGGACTCAAATTTGTCCCACCAGAGGCTTTGCACCTGTTTCTTGCCCAGATGGCCAGGAAAATGGATCAGAGAATTGTTTCATCCCAGCATAGAGACGTGTGTGTGGACCAGTGCTGCAGAATACGTATTTGGACTCTGGATATCTATTTTTTTTTTTACAGTCATGTTATAAGGATCTTAGGTGCTGGCTGTTCAGTCAATGAGGCTTAATGTTTTTTGTTGCCAGTTTAATATCTTGATGGGCCTGGACCTAGAGTGTTTTTTTTTCCCCCTCAAACACCTAAATTAGTTTAAAATAGTGCTTATGAGCAACTTTTATAAATTTAATTGTAAAATATTTCAATTTGAAAATTCCATCATTTGAACATTAGTAAGATTTTCTTTGACACTCATGGTATGATATGCAGTTATTTTAGTAAATAATGTTGTGGAAGAGTGCTATGTGGTTATTTATCAACCAAAAGTATTTTTGTATGCTTTGTAAACAACAGCTAAGACTTTAACTGACTCATCCCATGGAAATGAGTGGTAACCCTCCAGTCTACCTAATGTTATTTGCAGTAATTTCCCCGTCTTGCATAGTACCTGTGCTGCAAGGCAAAGGACAATCAACCTGCTAATTGTCATTTCGAGGCTCAGTTATGATGTCACTTAAAATAGCATGTAACTGTGTGGAGAAAAGAAAGTGACAATCTTAGGTCTTAATAGAAAAAAGTATTAGGAATTGAGATGCTGATTTATTAAAAGATCTTGTGGAACGGCAAGCAGAAGCTCTTAAGCCTTTGTTCAAAGGCAATGCTTAATAGGAGGATTTAAAACTGAATACACTTCTTTTCCAGTATAATGTAATGCTGATTTGTAGAAACAGTGCACAGAAAAAATATTGTAACAATAATGTTGGAAGAAGGTTAAGCACATCTTTATAAAAAACGAACATCACACAAGCAGTCCTGTTGCTGATATTGTTCTCTTATTGCATCGTAGCATGTGCAACATCCAGGTCATTGCCAGTGCAAACCAGACAAGCTTAAGCTGCGATGAGTGATTCTGAAAGCGGGGAACGATAAGAGAGGGGCTCTGTGTGTGGATCTGGATTATTTCAGACCCCAAGCAGAGATCCAGTGCTGGCAAATACAGTGAGAGTCTGTGAGGAAACTCTGCAACTGAAGTCTTCAGGGAACGGGAAAGAGTAGTTCCAGAGAGGCCACCTTGACAAAGGTATTAGGTGTAGCAGGACATGCTGGTATTCTGAACACATTGACAGTTATGAGCTTTTAAAGCAAATGTTTCTCATTTCTTTTTTCTATGTGTTAGTTAAGTTGAATTGGGTGGCTGGTGCTGAAACAATTTAATCCTTGTCTACAAAGCAATTTATTGCAAGTTATTGCATCCTATTGCAATTGATTGTTTTATTGTTGTTGGCATGTTCTGTGCTTTTTCTCTTAGAAATTTCATTTTGCAAATGTAGTAATAATATTTTACATGCGCAGCGTGCCTTTCATCACAAAATACTTCACAAACTAGATAGAGTTTTCGCAGTCATTTGTTTGAAAGGAAGGGACTTATGCTGGTATCAGAACATGAAACCACCTTTACCCACGTAGTCCAACCAGGCTGAAGTTTTATTGTGCTAACTACATTCTTCTAACCTATGTTGACACCTGAGTAATAAATAGCCAGCTTCCATTCCAGATCAGATGCATTTGTTACTGTGACTCAAAACCTGAAGTACTTGCTGGATAGGAAAGCAGATTCGATTTCACTGGCTGCCACCCTGTTTACCTGATTGGCCACAAAATGAAGGGGAAAAAAATGTATAAGAAAGGAACCTGAGACCTAAACAAATGTATTTTAAAGGTTGGTTGTTTTCTTTTTGTGCATTATTTTAGTATAATGTTTTAAGGGTGCTACTGATCCAGATCCTGTGTTTATTTGACCAGCTTCTGCTAGTTTTAAAATTTACATTTGACCTATATTTATTTTGTCATGTACTGTGGCCTAAAGGTAAGATACTGTATTAATAAAATTGACCAGCTACAGATAAGGGCAGAAGTTTCCTCGCTCTGTCTAAGATGGCCTTAAATTTGTGCAAATCCTTGGAAATTCTATTGCATTCAGTGAAAGAACAGAATTAATTTAAACTGAACTGCACACAACCTTTTAAAAAGTAAATCTGCTACATATATGGATAATACTACTCTTAAATATTCAGCCTCTGTGACTTATTTTAATTCAGTGGATTTTTCACCGTCTCCACATAGCCTTCCCTTTTACACGGAAGTTAATCTACTGGTTCAGACAAAAGGCTTAAGCTCAGCTGATCTGTGTTCTGTTTCCTTTTTATCATGTTCTTGCATTTTTTTTCTCCATCTGTAAAAAGGAGATGACAGCTCTTCACTGCCTTATGATTGTGTAAGGATATGAGATGTACACATGATTGAGCCAACTATGTAACTAAGCCAGTTTATACAGAGAGATGCTTTCCAATTAGAAGTAGGGATATTTTGTCTTGGAGAACTGTGGAGGAACAGATTAGCTATCTTGCTCAAAGTATTTAGCAGTGAAATGGTTAAAAAAATATACATACAGGCAATGTTTAGATTTCAGAGTTAACACCCTATTGAGATGATTGAAAATAGTTCATATCTTGCTGAACTGTCATTTTGAGCTGTCTGCCAATTTAAGAACATATTGCTGCCTCTGTTAACATATGGTTCGAGTTGATACAGTTTTCTGTGCAACCATGAGAGCTAGACACATCATTATATGAAAATGAAAACAAATGGCTGAGTCCTGAGCCCACTGCTTTAGGCCCCCCTGGTGTAAGCACAAGTTCAAAGCCATCTAACCTTCCCATTTGGAGATTCCTGCAGCATGAGAGAGTCTGAGTGGGTTGGTGACCTATGATAGCCTGCTCCCGTGCCACAGAGCTGTGGCACACAGCCTGTAAGGGACATTCCCAGGAAGGAAGTTTTACAATGTGGTCACAATAGTAAATGATCTCCTGGGTTGCAGTACCTAATTTGTCAAGATTTAATTAGATTCCAGGATTGGTGAGCCTCTCTATGGGATTTCTTCTCCTTTGCTGTATCACCGGTGTTACAGATAGGTTATACCAGGCACATTAAATGCCTGAAGCCCAAGCACTTGCTGCATGTTAACTGTGTTATACTGTAAGAAAATGCTAGCAAATAGAAAACAAAACTAAAAGTTTCTAAGGAAACCACATTTTAGTGAGTACCATGAGGTAGCTTTTGATATCTGCAGAAATAAGATTGTAAAATTTTCCACTAAATGTATCTCCATTCTAGGACACCTGCAATTGCTTTGCATACTGTCTAAGATTTTTTTTTTTTTTTCCCCTGATGCAATAGAAACTCCTTGGTTGTGCTGCAATTTGTTTTGCTTTCCTTAATTTAAGTTATGATTAACATTGCAGCTTTTTTTCTACTTAGACTAGGTAAATTGTGCAATATTTCCAACTCACTTGTTAGCTACATATTCTCATTGCTGAAGTTTCTGGTATGTCTTATGTCTTCTGTCATAGCAGAAAATCAATTCATTGTAAATTAATTGTATTTACATTATTTTGTAGGTCTAACTAAAGCTGAAAAAGTGGGGAAAAAAAATAGAAGCCAGGATTTTTGTCTTTTCCTTGTGCAGTAGGGCAAAATGCAGACCAGAGTGACTTAACTTATGTGTACAGCATAAAACTATCCAGATTTGGATAAATGGATTTTTTGCTTGTACATATGGCTTGTAACTGGATCGTTTCCCAACATTCTTTTTGACTCAACTTTCAGAGTCAAAGGAATTCAAATATCTGACCAAAACTCATTTAATTTTCTCCTGCCTGTTGGAAGTATTTGTGCAAAATGAAACCACAAATCAACTCAGGTCTGCTTGTGAGATTGATAAACCCTTATGAATCTTTCAATGAACTCACTCTAAATTTTAAACATGTAATAAAAAACAAAAGCATATCCAAAAGTCACTTTTAGTATATCCTTGCATATCTGATATTTTTTTTTTTTTTTTTTGGTCACTGATTTCTAGGCATTTACAAGCCACTCAACTGACTGAGAAATACCACAAAACAATCTCACCTCCATGTTGCCTATATATTTACTGGTATATAAACTGCAGAGGCATGCACCAAATGGCAGGTTTTTGGCTAATGAGATAATGACAGGATAACATTTATTTCTTTAGAGCTAAGCTGCTGGAAGATGTAGGCCAAAATCTCTTCCTGTTTCACAACTCAGGTTGTTCAGCTACATCATCACTCTTTGCATATAACTTGGGCTTGATTAGGGACTGTTGTTCTCTGTTGTGCCTTAGTAGAGAACATCCTGCAGAGGGATCAAAGCTTCCTATGGATATTAAGAGGACAGACCGCCCAGGCAAGTCGAGTATGGCATCAGCCTTACTTTATGAGGATTACAATATATAGGACAATACCTTCACAGCACATTTTGTCATTCACGCATATATCGTTTCCCTTTTCTAAATCTTTGTAGAAAATCTTTATTGGGCTAAGCTGTGAAACAATCTCTTAGAATTCCAGGACCATATTTTAGATTGTCTGCTTCGAGCCCACAAACTTTCTGACGCAACATCGTTTTTTGATTTACTATATTTGTTCTTTGCATCCATGCTATGGCTGGGTTTGGGTGTTCTGTCCAGGGTTCTCTTCACCCATATTGATGTTTAACAGTGAGCTGGTCACTGCTACTAGAAACAAATTGTCCATTCTTCGCTATTTTTAAATGCAGGCATAAATCCACATTTTAAAATGTGCACAGGCACTGTTGCTGCTAGACAGAAATCATTACATCCTTAAAAATGTGTTAGGCCTATGTGGAGATTTCTCTGTTTGTTACAGGGGTGCTATTATGTGTACCTTTCTGTTTGCAAGAGGGAACCTGTCAGATTTGTCTTATATGAGATTTCCTTTCTGGAATCTAGATTACTGCCTTTAGGCTCAATGAGTGTAATGCCCTACCCCTACATGTTTACCTAGCACAGTGACACTGCTTTATTTATAGGTAGTGAAGATGAAAGAAACCAGGATGCATTTCATTGATCTTTCCATGTTGTAAATGTAAAATTCATGTGCATTTTTGTTTGCTTTATAGCTGTTCTCATTCCTTTTCCTTATTTAATATGCACGTCATACTGTGCCAGGGGGTCAGTAGGGCAAATCAGGGAGCCAGATGGCTTACCTCTACCCTAAGGAAACATACCAGTATTTAGTTGGGCACTTCACCAAATAAAGGCAGGACTAGAATCCACAATAAATGTGAGAGTTGGTTAAAACAGCATCTTTTTCTTAGATTCACAGCTACAACCTCCTTGAGGCATGAGTTTTTTATACTTCACTGCTGCTTTCTAGCTTTCTCCAAGTAACTGCATCTTAGGAGATATTAGAGGGGGGTGCAACTCATTTTATTTATGGCCTTTGCACAGAAACAAGTTTCAGCTATTTTAATCTGACTGAAATAAGAAACCATAATCCATGGATGAAAAGACAGTGGACAAACTCAGTTAAATCCCTAGTACCCTGAGGACGTATATTTTGTCCATTTCTGGGTTTTTATGTTCCCTTTTTTCTGCTGTTATTCCCAACTTTAACTTTTGAAAAGCCAAGCAGTTTAAGTGGCCGGGCCTGGGGAGCTTATTTGTATGCAGCACAAATTTCAGGATCTGTTCCCAAGCCTGTGCAGAGTGAAAAATGGCCTGCATTTTCTTGATAGCCCATGTGGTTGTAAAGAATAAATGGCTAATGAATTACAGATGAACATTGACGCAAATTAATCTTCCTGATGTCCCTGGGTTATATGGCAGCCATTTAAAAGTTTAATCAATACACTAAAGTTGAAAACATGCAGGCACTGCAGTTGTTTGGATGTAATAAACATCAGAGGGAAACGGGAGGCTTGTACCCAGTCCATGTATCATAATGACAGGTATTTATGTTTAATGGACTAAATATTTTTTATTGGAAGAGAGCAAATGTCAGCTTAACTTTGTAAGCCCTGCATTCAACTTTCCTTTGAGGTTGGTGAGAGACGGCTGACATGTCATTGAAAATGAAATGTAAAAAAACCAATTGAGACAAAGCGAGGATAAGGAGCTGCTTTGCCGATGAGATGTTGCTTTAATGCTTTGCAACTATTCATTAAATAAAATGTAAACTCTACCATTTCAAATGTAGCAGTAAAATGGTTTACTAGGGCAGACTTTTAATGGTTATTAGGGAAAACAAGAGCCGAACACTGCCAAATATTCTTTTCTGGGAAACATTTTATTTGAAAAGTCCTTTGCTGAGTTACAATTTCAGAAGATTTATAATTATGCAGCAGTCATCCCCCTCTGCCCCTTTCCTTTTTCAGACAAAGAAAAACAGAAAAATAACTTTCAGAATAACCACACCATAGTCTTTTTTTTTCCCCTGCTTTGAACAGAGTAATAGCTTTATATAAACTTCTCAGAGGCCTGGATATTAATTGCACTTGAAGTCAATAAATTCTGGAGCCATGTGTGTCCAAGACTCACCCATCATGACTATAAACAGGGAAAGAGGCTGTACAAGACTGCCAGATTCACCAGGCCTGCATAGTCGCTTGGCTAAATGAAAGCATTAATTTATTTTCTTTAGAACAGAAAAATATTGTTGTCATATCATTTGGTGTTAGAAGACAACAAATTTCTTCCTGGTTACCACGTTAAACAAAAGGTTTTAATAAATGGAAGGAAAAGGGAAGGTAATGTTTTACTGTCTGTCGTAGGACCCCGTTTGTTGGCTGGTATTACCCAAATGTACCCTCAATGCTCTAGAATGGTCTCATGGTGTTCCTTGTAATGTGTACTCTGGAACTACTTCAGAAAGGGAGAGTAGTCTCATCCCTATGGATCACTGCTTTGCTTACTGGTTGGACTAGTTCTCTCCTGACTTCAATATCTCTGGGGAATGTATCATTCAGTTAAATAATTGCTTTTAAAAACAGTGCACCGAGTCACCTGGTAGAGGTTTGATGCCTGACCTCCTCCTGATCTTGAAGCATATTGTGTTGACTTTACCAAAGACTGTTTAAGGCAGACAAGTGTACTGGGGAAGTGACAGAAATCTCATATTGCTACAGAGCCATCCAACATATATCTAAGTTCTCTTTGGCATGCAGGCAATTTTATTTTAAAGTCTTATTTTAGTAGTTTCATTTTACCTCAACAGCTCCCTATTATGTGGCATCAGGTTCTACTTCAGAACTGAAATCAAGCAAAAATGGCCTTTCCTCCTCTTTTGCTGACCCTGTGTCATTTGTCACAAATAGAACAGCTTCCTAGTCTCAACAATCTGGTATGGCTTAATCTGATGATGCTTCCAGACATGTGACGTTCTCCTGACCTTACGTTCCACAGTAGAGAATGGGTTGCTCCTTACACTGTATGGGCACACTGCCTTATGGCCAGGGTTTACCTGGAATGTGATCCTCCCCCTTCTATTCTGCACTGGTGAAATCCCACCTGGAGTACTGTGTCCAGTTCTGGAGCCCCTATCATAAGAAGGATACGAATGTGCTGGGATGTGTCCAGAGAAGGGCCATGAGGATGATTAGAGGGCTGGAGCACCTCTCCTATGAGGAGAGACTGTGAGAGAGTTGGGGCTGTTCAGTCTGGAGAGGAGATGGCTCCAAGGTGACCTTATTGTGTCTTAAGGGGCCCTACAAGAAAGTTGGGGAGAGACTTTTTAGGATGTCAGGTAGTAACAGGACTAGTGAGAATGGAACAAACCTAGAAATGGGTAGATTCAGACTGGATGTTAGGACGAAATTCTTCACCATGAGGGTGGTGAGACCCTGGAACAAGTTGCCCAGGCAGGTGGTGGAATCTGCACCCCTGGAGGTGTTTAAAGTTAGGCTGGATGAGGCTCTAGACAGCCTGATCTAGTGTGAGGTGTCCCTGCCCATGGCTGGGGGGTTGGAGCTGGATGATCCTTGTGGTCCCTTCCAACCCTGACTGATTCTGGTTCTGTGATTCTATGACATACTGTTTTATCACCTTCAGAAACGGTCTCTTGAGTAGTTCTGAGCTGACTTTGATGTGACCGGTGAAGAGGGAGTTTGGAGCCTTATTATTGTCATAATGAAGCATCAAAGACTTAGAAGAAGGCTTGCAGTGTCCTTCTGAATTAAGTTACAGTTTGGTTCAGTTTCAAAAATTGTCTTCTGTTTCATAAAGCTCAAAAGCAGTTTTCCAAAATTGCTCAAAACGAGTAAGCTTTAGTGGCATGTGAAGTAAAACAGCAGGTATCTACAGCAAAACATTAACAAGATTGCATCAGACAGAGGTGATGCTAGTAGAAAATTGGAGGTAAAGAGTAGGTGACATTAGATTGATTCTTTCTGTCAGATGGAGAACTCTCTTTTCAGGAACTGTTCACAACAAAATATGAAGTCCTCTGTAAAATGATATGTCGGGGAGTGCAAGCTGCCACTATCCAGTGCACTGCTTCCACTGAAGAAAACATAGTAAGTTATTTTTTTGGTCAACCCATTACAGCACTTGACTAAATTACTCTAAGTAAGATTTTTACATCAAAACCCTTGAATTTCAGAGAAAAATAATCTCTTTCTTACAGCTTCTGAATATTTAAATTCTGCAGGGAGGCTGCTGGTATGTGCTATAGGCTTAATGGATAAAAGACAGAAATAATACTACTAATAAATAATAATAA
>VWYK01106392.1:49488-64390 GCA_013399775.1 Semnornis frantzii | reverse complement strand
CTGTGCTAGTGGGAGGTGTCCCTGCCTATGGCAGGGGGTTGGAACTGGATGATCCTTGAGGTCCCTTCCAACCTTACCATTCTATGATTCTATGATTTGGTTGGGGATTGGCTGGGGATATTCATTCAAAGGATGTTTGGTTCACTCAAAAGAGTCTTGAAACCTGCAGCCACAGGCAGGAGAAATATGAACTAAGCCAAACCCTGCTAAATCATGGAGGTTCGAATCCCCAGCCAGGGCTTGAGGATGTTATGAATGCCTCCACCAAGGGGATGTGTTGGTTCACTTCCATAGGGTTGGGTTAAGCCAAAACCTTCTCCCATCTCCTCTCAGCCTAGATGTGCCTTCAATGCTACCTGCCAGAGCAGGCATCCATTCCTGCAGCAGCAGAAGGAACAGAAGAGCAAGGATGGGACAAAAAGATTACAATTCATGGACCAAGATTCCATCAAGTCCCAGTCTAGCTGTGAGCAAAGACTCCTGTTTCCAGCAGATGAGGTTTTAGAGACCAACTGGGCTGCTCTGCTGGCTCTCAGGGAGCATCTTGGTGGTTCATCAAGGGTATTCAAGGTGAGGGATCCTCCAAGGTGTTTCACCTATGCAAGGCTTGCTCTTTGCCACCATAGCAGGGTGTTGGCACTCAATCAATAAAGAACTGCAGCAGCTTCAGCATGGGCTTGGGCAGGGTAATGGGTGGGAAAAGCTGGTTGACTGAAAAGAAAAAAAAAAAGTAAAAAAAAATCAATGGTCAGGATGGAGATGACATCATAGCACCATTATTATATCATCAGACACACACTGGTGATTTATGACTCAGACAATTACTCTCTTTCTACACTGGCCTCAGCTTGGTGTCTCCTGCCCTGCTTACCCCAGAGCTCTCAAAAAGCAGCTCTTGGGTTAAAAAGCAGTGAGGCCATTATGGGCCTTTTGACATCTTTCTGGCCTCCTCAGGCTCTGTCTCCAGAGGGACTTGGGGAAAATGATGGTGCTGTTCTTCACTCATTGCCTTTTTGTCTGGTTATGATGGTGCATCCTTTGGGGATGAGCCTTTGCTCCAAGGCTTCCTGAGTTTGGCCTAATCTCTTTGCTCTAATCATGTTCCATAGTACTTTAGGACACAATGTAATGGCCATAGTGGTGTTAGGTTGATGGTTGAACTCTATCATCTTAGAGGTCTTTTCCAACTGTAACAATTCCATGTTTTCATCTTTTCTGTTTCTTTCTTTGTTGGGAAGCATGGAATGGGGAGCCCTGTCCCCTTTGGGCAGCCAGGCCCTTGGTGAGGGAAATCAAACACCTTCTTTCAAACATTCTCTGCATCATCTATCCTGGTACTGAGATAGAAGTTCAGCTTGTTGATTTTCCCACTTTCCTAACCTCCTTTTCCACCCCTTTTTGTTGAGTTGTGGTGCAGGTAACACCAGTATAGTGCAGGATCTGTCACACCTGTATCCTGGCTTCAGTTTTGCACCCCTCAATCCAAGGACACTGAGTTGCTGGACTGCATCCAGAGAAGGGCAATGAAGCTGACAAAGGATACAGAGAACAAGCCTTGTGAGGAGCAGCTGAGGAAACTGGGATTGTTCAGTCTGGACAGAAGGTTGAGGGTGGACCTCCTGGCTCTCTACAACTCCCTGAAAAGGGGTTGGACAGAGGTGAGGTTAGACATGAGGAACAATTGCTTCCCTGAAAGGGTTGTCAAGGCTTGGACCAGGTTGCCCAGAGCAGTGCTGAAGTCCCCATCCCTGGAAGGGTTTAAAAGACATATAGATGAAGTGCTGAGGGACACGGTTTAGTGGGCATATTGGTGTTAGGTTGACGGTTGGACCCGATGATCTTAAAGGTCTTTTCCAGCACTAATGATTCTGTGATTCCATGGTCTCAGCTGTGAATACAGGAAGGACAAGCTCCCAAGATGCCACCTCCAGCTACAGAAATCACAGAAATTATCATGTTTGGGTTGGTCTGATTTAAATAAAACACCAGGGGGAAAGAAAAAATGAGGAGAAAGAAAACGTGTCCCATATCCGGTCATGAAGAAGTTCAGGTCTCTGTAGTCACATCACCTTAGTGGTATTACCCATGTATGGCAATTTAATGGCTCTTCAAGCAATTTCATACCCAGTTCAATATGTCCACGTTCTCCACAAGACAGCTCCCGGGCAGGGAGGTTGATTTCAGCTCAGCAAGGATTAGAAGATTTGGTTCTATCTCATAAGCAGCTGAGGAAATGCCACCTCCCATCCCTCATCCTGGTGATTAGAGAAGATAAAGGGTAGAAGCAGACCCAGCCCAGCCAGCTGACCCCACGTTTCAGTTTCCCTGAGCAGATCCTTGCTAGCCACGCAACTCTTCTCCTTGTTTTTCACAGACCTCACCGAGCACCCTCCCAACCTAACCAGTTATTCCAGCTGCAAGGACAGGCTCTGACTCCCCCCCACCCCGGTCCTCCTAGTCCCACCATCTGCTCTTCATTTCTGAGCTTCCCCAGACAATGACTCACTGGTTTTGCTCACACCCCACTGGAGCCTTGGTGCAACCACAGCTAAGAATAAACGCAAACCACTCCTGATTATGTTTACTGGGTCACGACCAGTGGCCCATGAAGCCCCTTGGCCATTTTATGTGGGACCGGTCTGCCCTTCCCAACCCTCCCCCTCCCCTCACTGGTTTGTCACCTGCTCCCCAAAGCTCAGCACATCAACGTTGCAGTGCTGCCGAGTCTGCACAATCTCACTTCTCCTGACTCCCTTCTGGCCTCTGCAGCACCCAGATGTGCAGGGGTCAGCATCTGTGTGATGGATTTGGTATCCAGCTGTGCCAGATTCTGGATTTTCCTGCCAGAACTATGCCCAGATGTACCAGGCTCTTCATCTCTGTGCAGGGCACATCACCGACCTGGCACAGCTCAGCATTCATCTGTGCAGCATCCAGCTGTGTAGAGCATCAGCGTACAGCACAGCATCCAGATGTGCAGAGCTCAGTATCCAAATGTCCAGGGCTCAGCACCCAGCTGTGCCAATCTCCTTATGTCTGTGTGAGAATCAGCATCAGCCCATGCAGAGCTCAACATCAGGCTGGGCAGCATCCAGATGTGCTGGACTTGGCACCCAGCTGTGCCATCTCCATGCAGAACTCAGCATCCAGCTATGCCAGATTCACTACCCAGCTGTGCCAGGCTCCTTATGCAGAGGAGCTCAGCACCAACCCATTCAGAGCTCAGCACCAGGCTCGGCAGGATTCAGCTGTGCAGAGCTCAGCATCCAACCATGCCAGAGTCACATCCAGCTGTGCCAAGCTCCTTATCCCTGAGCAGTCTGACACAACTCAGCTTCCAGCTGTGCAGTATCCAGCTGTGTAGAGCATACAGGCACAGCATGAAACCGGCAGGATTTAACATCCAGCTGTGCAGAGCTCAGCACTGGGCTGCCCTGAGGCATCCTGGACATGCAGGGCAAGGAGTTTGGACGCATGTTGGACATGTCCACTTAGGCAGGAAGCCAGGGAGAGGCAGAGAGAATTCCCAGCTGGAGACTGACAGCAGGGACTTGCTCCAGGGAAAGGGCAGGGAAAGTTTTTGGCAGAGTGGAAAGGTTTCATCACTGAGATATCATCAGGCTGAGATCTTTCCTCAGGGAAATTTGTTTTCTTAACTCATTTCCAATGAACACTTCCTGGTCTGAAAGAGTCACCTGCGTGTCATGGGGAGTGTTGGAGTTCTGTTTTCCTTCAAGAAGTTGAAGGGGAGGGCAGATTTAGACTGGATATCAGCAAGAAATTATTTGCAGTGAGGATGGTGAAACACTGGAACAGGTTGTCCAGGGAGCCTGTGGATGCCCTCTCCCTGGAGGTATTCAAGGCCGGGCTGGACAAGGCTTTTAGCAACCTGGTCTAGTGGAGGGGTCCTGTCCATGGTAGGGGAGTTGGAACTAGAAGATCTTTAAGGTCCCATCTAACTCAAACTATTCTATGAATCTATGAATAAGTTGAGCACCTTCTATAAATTCTTGGATGTTCTAGCACGAGAGGAGTTGTACATCAATGTATGTTTATTGACCCTGGTGGCAGCATCCATGTGTCTCTTCTTGGCACCTTACAGCACCATCAAGGGGTTAAGGAGGTAGGTATGGGAAGCAGAATGATAGAATCATAGAATGGTAGGGGTTGGAAGGGACCTCCAGAGATTAAGTCCAACTCCCCAGAGAAAGCAAGGTCACCCAGGGCAGGCCACAGTAATACCTCCAAATGGGTCTCGAAAGTCTCCAGAGAAGGACAGGCCACAGCCTCTCTGGGCAGCCTGCTTCAGGGCTCCATCACCCTCACAGTAAAAAAGTTTCTCCTCATGTTGAGCTGGAACTTTCTGTGTTCCAGTTTGTATCCATTGCCCCTTGTCTTATCACAGGACACCACTGAAAAGAGACCAGCACCTTCTCCTTTGTACCTTAACAGTGTTAGGTCTATGGTTGGACTTGATGATCTTAGAGGTCTTTTCCAACCAAGAGAATTCTACAATTCTTGACAGAGACCTTTGAGACCCCAGCACTTGCTACCTGGGCGCCAACAGCTTGGCCCATGCTCCCCAGTTGAGCTGGTGGCTGGAGGCGGCAGACGGCACCAGCCTGCCCTGTCCCACAGTTCTGGAGGCAGCAGTTTCCGCGGGGTTCGGCAGCAGAAGGCTATGGACTTTCTGATTTTTAATTAATGCGACTGATTCGGTGTGTGTTGGGAAAGGGGAGGGCTGGGGACGGGAAATTGTCCCTTGGAGGGACAAACCCTGACAACCTTGTCAGCCCCAATTAGCGGGTAATTACCTCTGTGACGTGCGTCTTGATTAATCCAATTAATGGAGCGGGTGGCGTGACCTCGGCAGATCTGCTGACTCAGGGTGATGCTCCACAAGAGGGAACGTGGAAAAGGGGTGAAGGAAGGAGTGAATTCCTCCTCCCCTGAACCATCTTCTTCATTGCTAATTAGAGTGGTTGTGGCTGGCATGGTTTGGGCAACTGGGATGTTTCCCAGCCTGATCCCAACTGCTTCCTCCTCTGTTCCCACTTTTCCTATCTAGCATCCATCTGCATGGTTTGAGAAGGTTAGGATGTCTCACAGCCTGACCCCAGCAGCTTCCTCTTCCATTCCTTCTTTTCCTATCTTCCATCCATCCACCTTCTTTGTCTTTTTATCCTCATAGTCATCCATCCATCTTCTAATAGAGAGAGAAACAGTCTTCTCTCAGCGTGTCCAGCCCAACATGGCTGTGATACAGGACATGGGGGGGGTCTCTCCCAGTCTGGAGTGCTGGTCTTATCCCTGGTGACTTCTTCAAAGGGTTCCAAAGGTCTCAGTGTACAAAGCTGTATGGTGAAAAGCTCAATGCTGGGTGGTGACAGGATAGATGGAGAGACAGATAGATGGACAGATGGATCAATAGAAGGTTAGAGAAGGTGGCTAGATATATAGATAGGCTGATAGGCAAAGAGATGGATGGGTAGATAGGTGGATAGATGGACTGGTAGATAGATGAATGGTTAGATGGATGGACAGACAGATGGATGCAGAGGCAGATAAATAGGTAGGTAGATAGGTGGATAGATAGCCTAATAGAGGGGAATGAATGGATGGATGGATGGATGGATGAATGGATATTGATGGACCTGGGGCAAAAAGATTGCTCCTGCTGCTGTGTGTAGGACCAGGTGGTTAGGAGGAACCTGTGGATACAGCTGGACAGACTGATGGCTGACAGGGAGGTCATATGCAGGTCAGGTGGGTGGGGCGACAGTCAGGTGTTTTGCCCAGGTCATACCCCTGGCATACCTACCTTGGCTAGCTTCAGCATCCATACCATCACAGAGCATAGGCAGAGAGTGATGCCCAGTGTGGATGGTGGTGCTGCTCATATGCCGATGTGCTTTCTGGCCCACAGCCATTCATCCTGGCCATCTGTGAGGGGAACATCCTTGACAAAACAGAGGAGATGCATGACAAATGGAGGTGTTCCCCTCCATGCAAGAGACAGCCCCAGAGGGCTGAAAGTATCCTCCATGAAAAGAACATTCTGAAGGTCCCCCAGATCCATCTTCATAGTTGGGATTCTAGTACTGGGTGATACAATGAGAGGAAACGGTCTGAAATTGTGGCATGGAGGTTTAGGTTGGATATTAGGAAAACATGTCTTTTCTGAAAGAGTGGCCAGGCATTGGAACAGGCTGCCCAGAGAGGTGATGGAGTTACCATCCCTGCTGATGTTCAAGAAACATGTGGACGTGGCACTGGCACTTTGGGACATAGATTAATGGGCATGGTGGTCCTCGCTTGAAGGTTGGACTCAATGATCTTAGAGGTCTTTTCCAACTGAAATAATTCCATGACTTTGTGCTGCTGGGCACTAACCAGGCAGGGCAGGGCTGGGGTGGGGAGTGAAGAAGTGGAGAGAAGTATTTTTTTGTTTTGTTTTAGTTTTTTGTTTGTTTTTTGTTTTCTCTTCATGTCTCTCTTGTGGAGCGACCTCTCCTTTGTCTTTCCCCACAGATGGAGCCTCAATTAAATTCGGAAATACATTTTTTAATAGGACTTTCACCTCAGCTCCCTCCCGGGCTATTAAAGCCATTATGGTAGAGTTAAGTAAAGAACCACCAGGCAGGCAAGAAGCTTTGAGAGCCTCTCGTTGCTGTCATCACATGTTTATGGTCCAGGCAATGTTTTGCTTTATTAAAGATTCAGGAGCCATTTCCGAACGGCTCACTTCTGTCCTTCCCATTAAAGACCTGCTTCTTCGTGACTGCAGGAGAATAAAAAAACAAACCACAAAAGGAGGATTACTCCTAAGATGGGAAAGAGAAGATGAAGTGGTTGGAAAAGTCTAAGGGTATGGAAGGAGGTGCTCCAAAGGAGGAAGGAGGTGCTCCACAGGAGAAAGAAGGAAGATGCACTGCACAGCACTGCCTTGAGTTGCAAAGCCTTGGAAAGGTTCCCAGTAGAAAAGGACATGAGGATGCTGGTGGACATCTTGCTGAACAGGAGCCACTGTGTGGCCAGGTGGCCAAGAAGGCTATCAGCATCCTGGTCTGTATCAGCAAGTGTGGCCAGCAGCACTACGGCCAGGGATTGTCACCCTGTATTGGACACTGGTGAGGCCGCACCTTGAATTCTAGGGTCAGTTTGGGGGCCTTTGCTTCGAGAAGGACATTGAGATGTTGAGGCAGGGTCTAAGAAGGGAAATGAAGCTGGTGACAGATCTAGAGGATATGGTCTAGTGAGGAGCAGCTGAGGGAACTGGCATTGTTTAGCCTGCAGAAAAGGAGGCTGAGGGGAGGCCTTCGGGCTCTCTACAACTCCCTGAAAGGAGGTTGGAGACAGGTAGGGGTTGGTTTCTTTTCCCAAGAAACAAGTGATAGGATGAGAGGAAACAGCCTCAAGTTGGACATGAGAAACAATTTTTTTACTGCTAGAGTGGTCAGGCATTGGAACAGGCTGCCCAGGGAGGTGGTGAAGTCACCACTCCTGGAAATGTTCAAAAAAATGTATAGACATGGCACTTTTGGGACATGGTGCAGTGGCCATGGTGGTGTAGGGTTGGTGATTGGACTTGATGATCTTACAGATCTTTTCTAGCCTTAATGACTCTGTGATTCCATGAATTTGTTGCCCCTAGGCGCTGCAAGGTTTATTTGCTCCTGGTCTCCAGGAGCTGAGCAGGACACAGCTCCTGGGGAGTCATGGAGGTTGATGGCTCAGCTCAAAGCAAAGACAAATCCCTACCTAACCTATGCAGAGCGAGGTCACACCAGGTCCACTTGCTCCTACACATGAGGGTCCTTCACTGACTACCAGGACCCTGAAAGCCTTCTTGCTCCACAGCATGACTGTCTTGCCCCGCAGTATGACCCCTATTGCCCTACTGCATGACTCTCCTGCCCTCTTGAATGTCTGCCTTGCTGCACAGCACAACTGTCTTACTCCATAGACCCAAAGTATGCCCATCTAGCTCAACAGCCCCATTGTGCTATTGACCAATAGCACTCTTGCTTCATAGCATGACCTCCTTGCCCTATAGCATATCCACTTTGCACTACAACGTGACCTTTCTTCATCGCAGCATGAATTCCTTGCCCCATAGCATGTCCATCTTGCTCCATAACATGACCCTTCCCTCATCACAGCATGATCTCTGTGCCACAGCATGACATTCTTGCCCTTTTTGCTTGGTATAGACACAGAATGATCTCCCAGGGCACTCTGCAGCCTGTGAAAATGTCGCATCTGTGGTCCAGCCTGAGTTTCTTATGCTGGATAAAGCACTCCTGGATGAAAGGGCCCAAAGGGTGGTGGCAAATGCAGTTAAATCCAACTGGCAGCCAGTCACAAGTGGTGTCCCCCAGGGCTCAGTGTTGAGACCACTTCTGTTTAACGTCTTTATGATGACCTTGATGAAGACATAGAGTGTGTGATCAGTAAGTTTGCAGATGACGCCGAATTGGGTGGCAGTGTTGAGCTGCAGGAGGCTAGGAAGGCTCTATAGAGGGACTTGGATAGTTTGGATCCATGGGCCAATGTCAATGGCATAAGCTTCAATAAGATCAAATGCCAGGTCCTGCACTTGGGCCACAACAACTCCAAGCAAAGCTACAGGGTTGGGGCAGTGCAACTGGAAAGCTGTTTGGCAGAAACGGCCCTGGGGGTCGTAGTAGACAAACAACTTAATATGAGCAAGCAGTGTGCCCAGGTGGCAAAGAAAGCCAGTGGCATCCTGGCTTATATTAGAAATGCTGTATCCAGTGGGAGTTGGGAGGTGATTGTCCCCTTGTACTCAGCTCTGGTGAGGCCAGACCTCGAGTATTGTGTTCAGTTTTAGGCACCTCAATACAAGAGGGATGTGGAGGTGCTGGAGCCAGTGAAGAGGAGGGCAATGAATCTGGTGAAGGGCCTAGAGAATAAATCTTATGAGGATCAACTGAGGGAGCTGGGGCTGGTTAGTGTGAAGGAGGCTGAGGGGAGCCCTCATTGCTGTCAACAGCTACCTGAAAGGACGTTGTGAAGAGGCTGGTGCTGGACTCTTCTAACAGGTAAATAGTGATAGAAGGAGGAATGGCCTCAAGCTGCAACTGGGTAGGTTTAGCCTGGACATTAGGAAACATTTTTTTCCCAAGAAGAGTGGTCAGGCATTGGAATGAGCTGCCCAGGGAGCTGGTGGAGTCACCAGCCCTGGGTGTGTTGAAAAGTCGTTTGGACGTGGTGCTTGAGGATATGGCTTGAGGGTGAACTTTGCAGAGTAGGGATAACAGTTGGACTTGGTGATCCTGAGAGTCTTTTCCAAGCTGAATATTTCTGTGACTCTGATGGTGAAGTCTTAGGTGCAGTGGAAGCTCATTCATCTCTTACTGCTGCTCTTACAGTGAGATGGTCAGAGGATGCTCCTTGTGTGGACATGCAAATCCCAGGGTAGGGCAGCTGTGTCTAAAGTGGAAGTTTAGCAAATTAAGATAAGGAAGGGGCTGTGAGGGAAACTATGTGAAAGCTACTAACTTAGAAAAGCTGAACCGTAATGCCTCAAGATATGACCTGGGGATAAATCCCATTGAGGACCAGCATCTTCCTCCGTCTTCTTTTGGACTACAGACCACAGACCCTTCAGAAACACTCATGTTTCACAGAAAATAGGGCACAAGAGGTCAAAGTTGGTCTCTTCTCCATCCCTGACCCACTACCAGATCAGATGCACCATGGGCCAGGTCTGATCTGCTCCCACACAGGACAAAATTGCTCCTGTGCATGTGAAGGTGGTGGAGCACTCCCCAGGGACCATACAAGGATGGGAGTGGTGGAACTTCAGCCCCACCAGCCGCTGCTTTTGTCCCTCGTAGGAAGCAGCTGTAGGAAGCAGCTGAAGGTGACAGACCTTGGGGACAAGCAGGTGCCTGGCAGGTCTTTGCGGGTGGTAAGCTGTCTTCTCCCAGCAGCACTCTGTCCACTGGGCAGACAGAAGAAGACCTGCCGTGGGGCAGCATCGAGACGACTGCTAGAGCAAGGGCTGGCTTGGGTGTGAGCATGTAGATGGGTTTGCACGAAGTCACGGGCGTGGAGCTGCATCCATGGGGCTGCGTAGCACGGGGGGCAACTCGGGACTCGAACAGCACTCGCCCTGTGCTGGGGCGGCGTGGGGTTAGGAAGAGTAGGGCAGGCCGTAGGGAGCAGCACTCAGCATGCAACGACCCTGCCCTCTAGTGGCAAAGCTGCCGGCTTACAGCTCCACCAGCGGCTGAACCTGCGGCTTTCGCCCCTACAGCTCCAGCAGGGCCTCAGGACCAGCTTTTGGGAGCAAGATAGGTGCCCCCAATGCTCCCAGCAAGATTTCGGACCTTCCTTTCTGGGGTGGATAGAGCTCAGAGCCTTTGGCTTTATTACTTGTACACTTTGCACGTAAGAAGTTTGCAGAAGTTATAGTTGAAAACTACTTTCCACATCGTGCTTTGCAACGTGCGGGTTTCCAGAGCACCCCAGGGATACGTCTATTCGACCTTGGGTGCTAGTGTGGGTCCAGGGGTGCTTCAACCTTCCCTGGGCAGACCAGGTGCTGGTGCTGCGCAGAGTGCGTTGCACAGGGTGCTGCTGCCCTCCAGTGGGCTCAGGCTGCAAAGGAGGGTGGCAGCGGGCACCTCACTTTGCACTGAGAACACCGATGCTCAGAAGGGCCAAGGTGGGATGTGGGGCTGAGGCTGACGTCTTCCATGGGTTGTAAAGCGCTGGACCAAGCTGCCCAGGGGAGCGGTGGAGTCCCCTATCTTTGGAAGGATTTAAAAGCCCTGGAGATGTGGTGCTGAGGGACATGGCTTAGTGGTGCTGGGTTAATAGTAGACTACAATTCCATGATGGAACAAGCACAACAGGACAAAGTGGGCACAGCATCGCTGCAGTTCCTGGCAGTAGCAGAAAACCTGCTGTGTGCCATCCTTCACCTGAGATGATCCCGTCGATCCACTCCTGGTCCAGGACTGTTTGAAAGTAGCACCAGGTGCTGCTGAAGGACCTGATCCTGAAATTGCAAAGTGGCAGGTGAAAGGCTGGGTACGAGCCAGCACTGTGCGCTGCCAGCCTAGAGCCAGCTGTGCCCTGGGCTGATCCCCACCAGCATGGGCAGCAGGTTGATGGGAGGGGAATCTGCCCTTCTGCTGCGACCCCACCTGCAGTGCTGGGGCGAGCTCTGGAGTCCTCAGCACAGGAGAGACATGGACCTGTTGGAGTGGGGTGAGAAGAGGCCATGGTATTTATGGCCAGCCTGGAAATCCTCTGTTGTGAGGCCAGGCTGAGAAAGTTGGGGTTGTTCATCCTGGAGAACAGAAAGCTCCAGAGAAACCTCCTGGTGGCCTTTCAGTGCTTAAAGAGACCAATAAGAAAGCTGGAGACAGGACAAGGGCTGATTGTTTGAAACTTAAAGAGGGAGATCTAGCCTAGGAAAAGGAAGAAATTTTTCACAGTGAGGCACTGGTTCAGGTTGACCAGATGCAGATGTCCTAACCCTGGAACCATTCCAGGTCAGGTGATCTGGGGCTCTGGGCAACCTGCTCTAGTTGCAGATGTCCCTACTGACAAGAGGACCTTGCATAACTGCAGCATCCCAGCACCAAACCATCTTTGGGCTAAGGACCATCAGCCCAGTAGCTGCTTTCCCTCTGTTGCCCCCAGGCAACAGGCAGGAGCATTAATTTGTAGCCTCCAGAAAAGCTATTATGGGTTATGCTGCCAATGAGCCGTGAAGTGAGGACATGGCCATGACTCCTGACACTGCAGGTAGTTTCTCCTCTTCTATTAAGAGATCTGTTGTATGCTTAATGGAGAGGAAAATCAAAACACCTTCCCACCATGCTGGAAGAGCTGAAATATGGGCCAGGAGATTTTTATTATCAAGCATGAAGCTTTGAGAGGAGGAAAATTCAACCTCAAAAGCAGGAAATTGGAATGAACCCCCCTTAGATGTCTGGGCTCTCCCTGATGGGGTTTTCCAGGGTGGCAGGCACCACTATTTGCTGTCTCGAGGGCCCTAGAAATCAACCAGGGATAAAAATAAACCTTTGCACCTTCGGTCAAAAGATTCCCCTAAGAGGTGCACACATGGCCTGAACTCCAGAGCCTACCCTGGAGCTCCTCTCCTCAGAGACACAAGTTGCAGAGACCTCAAGTTCCAAGCTACTCTAAAGTTATTTTTGCAATGGTTCTTGAGCTTTCTACCCACATTGTCCCTCACCATCAGGATCCTACAGGGTATCTTCACCTCCTGGTCCAGATGGAGAAGACAGACATGGAGAGAAGCAGTGAGCACCAGGTTCTTGCTGACAGAGGACACATCTCATCTGAATATACATCATCCCTGCTATGGAGTCATGTTTCCCACATCCACTGAACGTGGGTGGGAAAAGGATCTGCTGCAGCAGAAGATCTTACTGTGGATGGTTTAAAAATCTTGGTGCAGCTTTGAGGGTGCTGCTGAGTACAGAAGGGAGTCTGATGAAGAGGGAAGCACCTGAAGTCACACAAATAAATCCCAAAAGAGTCAGATGCCATTTTCATCCTGGCTTGGTAGTGAGGTGAAGAAGAGGCTCCCCACCACCCTTCCGTGTGTTAACCCTATGTTGAAAGGTGTGACTCAGGTTCACTTCCATCTAAGGACATTTAAACTCACCTTGGTATCTGTCAAGAGGAATTACTCTGTGCTCTTCCAAAAACAAGATGTTTTGAAACCCTTGTTGGAAACCCCTTTGGAAACCTAAAACCAGCAGATCAAAAGTGGGGCCTTGAGCAACCTGGTCTAGTAAGAAATGTCCTTGCTGCATGGCAGGGAGGTGAAACTAGGTGATCCTGAAGGTCCCTTCCAACCCAAACCAGTCTATGATATGATGAGAGCATACTAGGTGAAACCAAGATGCCTTTCTCAAATGGTTTCCTTACATTTTCCAGGAAAAAACCCTCCCACGGGGTCCAGTCTGAGCACCACTATCTCACTGAGGGTTGTTGGGGTGATCTGGATGCTTAGGAGCTCAGTTTGCATTGGATCAGGCTGTACAAGAGCCTACTCACAGAATGGTAGGGGGTGGAAGGGACCTCTGGAGATCGAGTCCAACCCTCCTGCTAAAGCAGGTTCACCTAGAGGCCACACAGAAACACATCCAGGTGGGTTTTGAATGTCTCTAGAGATGAAGACTCCACCACCTCCCTGGGCAGCCTTTTCCACTGCTCCATCACCCTTAAAGTTCCTCCTCACGTTTATATGGAACTTATTATGCTCAAGTTTGTGCCTGTTACTCCTTGTCCTGTCACCATGCACCACTAAGAAATGTCTGTCCCCATCCTTTTGACTCTTGTCAAGAGAAGACCCCCTCCCAGTCTGCTTTTCTCCAGGCTAAACAGCTCCAGGTCTCATGCTCCTGACACCTGCCCTCCTCTCCCAACCATAACAGCTCCAGACATAGGTTCAAATGACCTCCAAATCCAATCCATTTGCAGCCCCAAGCCACAGCTTGTTCTACTTCATTCGTGGTGCTCCCAGTCCCACTGTGATTGACAACAGAGATGAGCTACCAAGAGTTTCTGAATCAGTGCTTCTTTAATCCATAAAAGGTCCATGTACAAAGTAAAAAAAAACAAAACAAACCCAAAGCCACCATAATTAGGGAAATCCTCCAGCTGGCACCAAACAGAACCCCTCCACTAACACCAGCAGAGAAGCTGGGTGATAAGGGTGGTGACACAAGGCACAGGTTCACTGCTTCCCCTGAAGGAATCCATCTCCAGCTTGGAGATGTCTGCATTGGCAATGCAGTTTAGGATGGGTGGGGAGAAGATTTTTGCTGGGATGCTTTAAGGGCAAGGTGGCCTTTTCCGTGAACCTACCTCCCCCCCTCCTCACTAGCTCCACACCAAGCAAGACGATGGAGAAAAGCTGCTTGCACCAGATGGCATGTGGTGACAGCCAGATCCATAATCTGGTTTGATGATGGCCTATGGAGAGGGATCTCAGTCAAAAACGCAGAACTAGAAGCCTTCCTGTAGTTCCCCTGACTTAAAATCAAAAGCTTGGCATGAGGGCATTAAGCCATCTATAAGCAGCCATGGAACAACCCTAATAGGAGTTCTCATCATGGCATCCTACTGCCAGTGTGTGTTTGCTTTATGAAGCCACCATGAGATATGTCACCATTTAAAAAAAAAAAAAAAGCCATACAACTCCTGGAACAGGTTGCCCAGGGAGGGGGTGGATGTCGTTTCCCTGGGGGTGTTCAAGGCCAAGTTGAATGAGCCTTGAGTAACCTGGTCTAGTGGAAAGTGTCCCTTGCCCAAGGCAGAGGGTTGGAATTAGATGATCTTTAAGGTCCCTTCCAAGCCAAACCATTCTATGAATCTATGAGTCTCTGAAGGGTATTTTATACCTAACCCAAGATCCTCCAAGCACTGAAGATGAGACAGGTCTTTAACCTTCAGAAAAAAATCATGCATGAGGGAAAAATGGGATGGAGAAAGTGTTGCCCATCTGTCTTAAGTGCCTAGTTGGAGTCCCGCAGCGCTTGCAGGACAATTACCAAGATGCATGTATCAATCAGCCCAGAGTGAGGGTTACTACCAACTTGTGCATATCCAACACTAGCACAAATTTAGAAGTTTAGTAATCTGGAGGACCTAACTTCCTGGACTTTTAATCTCATATAGAGGGAAAAAAAACCCAAAACCCAATAAGCCCACAGCTCTTAGCTATTCATCTACTCACATAAGTAGGGCAATCCACCTCTACTGGTTAAAAGTAGTAAGACAACCAACACAATGCACGTTCAGCCTTTCCCTTTTCTTCTGCAGGAGCAGCTGGGCTGCCTTTGTCTGGGTGTCCTTCAAAAAAAAAAAAAACCCAAAACACTTA
>VWYK01106392.1:13485-49251 GCA_013399775.1 Semnornis frantzii | reverse complement strand
AAAAAAAAAAAAAAACCAAAACCACTTAAAAAAAAAAAAAAAAGTAATAAACCCATTCTAGTTTCACCCCGTTTCACTGGGACATTCATAACTCATCTAGCTGGAGATGTCCCTTCTCCCTGCAGGGAGGTTGAACAAGATGACCTTCAAAGATGCCTTCCAACCTGATGCATTCTACAGTTCTAACTGGTACCACAACAGAGATACGTAGCCCAGTGCTGCCTGGATCTCATGATGGCGTCACCACAAGTCACTGATGTCCATGCTACTCCCTCTCCCAAAAAAAAGAGGAGTTGAAGGTGATCTCCAGCTGGAGCTGCTGAATGATTTGGCTCTACCATCTTTCACCTCACAGAGAAAGCCTAGGAGACACTGAAGAAGGTTACAGCTGTTTGCTTTAATGGCTGGGGGTTGGTTTGGCCACTCCTCGCACTGAGCAGAAGAGACAAACCAGTCCCTGCTTTAGCACAGCTCCTCCCAACACCTTGAGAGAAAACAATTAAAAATTAGGACTAAATCAGTGGCTTTCCCATTTTTGTTTAGTCAAGGATGGTTTAACATGGGAGCTGGGAGAGGGAGGACTCTGGTTCTGTGCATCTCTTGCCTCTTCAGAGAAGATCCGACCAGCGGCATGTCCCCAAGTTGGGGAGGTCCTTGCAGCACTGACACCAGCAACAACCCAGAGGGGCCACCAGTGCTCACAAGGGTTCAAGGGCAGCCAGCCCTGGAGTCTGTGGGACACGACTTATCCCAGCAGCCTCTTCAGTACATGACCTCGTTGTCTCCCACCGCAGTGAAGGGGACACCATAGGCGCTCTTCTTGCTCCTCTTGCTCTTCTTGCTCCAGACCAGCAGTGTGCTGGCACTCTTGCTGTTCATCAGGCTCTTCCGGCTATTCTCCTTGTTGCTTTTCAGCATCCCACTGCTCGAGGACATGGCTGCTGCCTTCTTTTCCACCTGTTTGAGGGAGGTGGAGAAGGGTGTGAAGCCAGGGCATCACCTGAGCTGTAGACATGATGCTCAGTTCCAACCCAGGAGCAAGACACTGGGGAACCCCTTCTGCATTTCCCACCTAAGGCTTGTGATGTGACTTACGGGTTTTGGTCCCTCTGAGCCCTGCAGGGTTATTACAATGATCTCCACTCCTTCCTCCCCAGTGCTCTTTAGCAGCTGCACCACCTCAGCGTGTTTGGACCACTTGCAGTCTTTGCCATTCACTGAGATGATGTAGTCTCCTTCCTTCAGTCCAGCTTCCTGGAAGGAGAAGACAGAAGATGCATGTGTTTGAGCTCATGGATACCACTGCATGAGGTCTGCTCAGTGTCTACCCTACTTCCAAGGTCCTGACCCTGCAGAGGTCAGGATATGGACTATAGGGAGGGTAGAGGTCAACCTTTCACCTACAAGACAGCTCATGCCTTCATCATCCTAAAGAGTTTACATCTGCTTTGCAGCATGCACGCAGAAGTGGGATGCCCTCTTTTGCAGCTGCTGGACATGGTCACACCTGACATCTCAGCCTGACTCTCTACAGCCTTGCAAAAACACATTCAGATCTGAAAAAAAGGTTAAATTCTGCAACTCTCAAAACCCCAACAAAATAGGTAAAGTATTGTTTGCAAGTTTTGATCCTTGAGAAAACGGGCTCAGCAAGGCTCCACACACACCCTTCAACCATCAAGGCATCAACATGGCTCTTGACATGCTTGAAGGAAACCACACGCCAACTTGAGGCTACAGGGACACCATTGGAGCTTGGAGCAACTCAGCCAGCTGAAGCGGAGGTTTAGAAACTTGTCCACACAAGGACATCTGCATTTTGGTGTCTATCTGGAGTTCAGTCCATTGCTGAGTGCAGTGAAGCCCACGGGATACAACAGAGGTCCAGATATGGGCTATATATGGTCTTTGAGAAGATTTTACTCTCCTAAAACAGGGATGTGATCTTGCAGCTAAGGAGCATGTTGTTATGGAGATGCTGGGCTATGCTTTTCAGTGTTGATAGTGAATAGTGCTGAAGGAGAGGGAAGCCCTTTCTGGGCACCTCAGCAGGATGCTCCAGCAAACTTCTGCTGGAAAACAGAAGATCAGTCCCTATCTCTGAGAGATCAGTTTTCACTTAGGTAAGTCACATTTCAGACTTGCCATCTTCTTCCACCCACCATCACATCCCAAAATGGGGGAGAAGGGAGCTGGGTGCTTGCCAAAGAGAAGCTGCCAGCATCTAAAATATGAGCTAAGCTCCGTCCTTCTTCCTTAGCTGTCTCCTACAAAACATCCCATTTCTTTCATGACACCCATCTGCAAACTGAGATCCACTAGGGCTAGTCCTCCACCTGAGCACACTAACACAGTAACCGAGTGTTAAGACCTAAAACCACACAGAACCCCTTGAGACAACCCCTCAGACCTCACTTCCAGCATCTCCATGGGAACAGCAAGAACTTGGGGTACTCACAGCAGCACAGCCCCCTGGGATGACACCAGCAATGAGGACAGGGGAGTCTCCTCGCAGCGTGAAGCCAAACCCATTCTCTCCTCTCCTCAGGTGGACTCTCCGTGCTGGGTACCACTTGTTCTTGGCCGAGAAAACTGAAAGAGGTCCCTGGGGTGAGGCAGAAACATGAAAACCACCTTATGGTGCAAGAACAAGACTCTGAGGACATGCAACCTTGCAAACACCCACTGAGGGGGAGGAAGAAGAACATGAAAGTCTGTCTTTTGCATTTCTGGGATGTGATTTTGAGCCTGTTGGGTGTTTTTATCCTTCCTGCACATCCAAAAATGCAGATTTGTGCTCTACAAAGCTTTGAAAAATCCTGAAAAGCCCAAGTCAGAGGCTGGCTTTATCATAGAAATATTTTGGTGGGAAAAGAACTTTAAAGATCAAGTCCAACCACTATTATGAGCAGCAGCGCTTTTGTGCTGGTTGGGAAGGACCTCGGGAGGTCTTCAGAGCTTATAACTTGACATCCTCCCAGCACTGCCCCAGGAGGAAGAGGTCCTGGCATGGTCAGGGAGCTGACATCAATTTAGACACTAAAAAAATAGAAAGCTCTGGTGGGCAGAGCTGGCTTCAGGAGGAAAAAAACATCACCCAAGGAGGAATGATGGGGTTCTTCACCAATCCCTGTCTCTGGGGGATGCAGCCCAGCTGGGCTAGTTCAGCAGGCTGTGAGGTGGTAGTCACCTCTTCAGGGTCATATCCCACCTAAACCCTTCCTAATTTCCTGGCTTTTTCCTTCTTTTCTATTCCCACAGCACCAAGATCTACCTGTCCGCCCTGATTTGCTCAAAACCAGAAATGTCCAACCTCTCCCTGGGAGGGACAGACAGCATAACAAGGTCCCACAGCAACCCTGAAGCTCAGTCCTGCTCCCCAAGACCCTAAGAAGGGTAGGGGTAAAGGTCTGGTGGGATTTTCCTTGTGCCTTCCAGCTGGCATCATCCTACCCCCAAAAAGTTTCCTCTAAAGGGTCTCTGCTTGGCTAAAGCCCACCCAAAAATTCCTTTGTCTGTGCATTACAAGAGTTTCGTGACCAATTTAGGTTCTTCAGAGACAGATCTGAGTCCTCCCAACCCTTCTCCTGCAGCGGTCCCTGTCTGTGAGGAGATGGCTCATCCTCCTTGGAATGCTGCCTGTGAGCACAACCGGAGAGGGAGAAGAGGCTGCAAGGAGGAAGGAAACCAGGCGAACAAAGCATGCAGGGGAGGAGGAGGACATGCCTGCTTCCTTGGGGCCACCTCCATCCCATAGCTCTACATACCATCCTGTGGAAGAGGTCGGTCACCTTCACCTGGGAGAAGTTGGGGGATTTTATCTCTGGTTTCTGGTGGGTTTTGGCTAGTGGTGAGGAGAGAAAAACACATACAGGAGGGTCAGGTAATTATGGCAGCTTCTGCCTCTTTATCATGGTATGACCCATAAGAGCCAGGACCTCCTCAGGCAGCTGCCAAACACGCAACCCAAAGCCCCTGATTTCACCTGTGAACCTTCGCCACCACTTAAGGAGCTCTGGTCCACAGCAACATGCCACAAACCTGCCTGCCCCATCTAACCCACAACAAACCCTCTCCCTAGCTGCACTCCAGCCCAAACAAACCCACTTACGATGAATATCTGGGGCATCTCCAGTTTCAAAGAAGTCCTCTTCATGGTCGATTTCTGAGTATTTGTTCAGCGAGCGCTTATGGGCAAAGGAGAGGACCTCCTGGAGGATATCCATCTTCCGCAGGATCTTGCACAAGCCGTGGATCCTCATGGCTTCTTCGTGCTTCATGATGGCTTTCTTCAGGTGAGCTTTGCCTGCAAGGCAGCAGAGAGATGACAGCCCAAGGGGAGAGGAGCAGCCCCACCACTGATCCGGCTCTGCTCCGCTCGGCAGCCCACGGATGACAGCAGCCTCTGTGGCTGTTTCCAACCCGCCGTGACTCAGGGACAGCCCAGTCACGTTCTCAGCCTGCCAGTTGCTCAACGTGCTCTAACTGGAGTAGGTCCCAGCTGTCAGCTCGAGTCCCTGATGTAGGACCTTGAAGGGTGACCTACTTCACTCCCCCCGGTGCCGGCAACAGAGTTGGCAGATGTTCCCAAAAAATGCTACTGAAGGAGCTGCCTCCACGCCCCCAAAGTCCCTCCTAATGCTTAACCTCAATCTCCTCCACAAATTAACTTCTCTCCATCACCCTGTGTCCCCCGGGGGGGGAACACAGAGGATAATCAATCCCTGTCCTCACGGTGACAGCCTTTTAGCTTTGGGAAGATGCAACACGTCTCCTTTTCTAGGCTAAGCAAAGCCTTCTCCTTCCCCTGCAGGTCCTGCTTCTCATTGTCTTTGGCATCCACTCTTGCTTTGCTCCTCTCAAGACCCATCATGATGCATTCCTGCATGACCTGTCCTAGATGACCCTGCCTTGGCAGGGGTTGGACTCGGTGATCTTCAGAGGTCCCTTCCAACCCTTACCATTCTATGAACTTACCTTCAACATGTTTCCAGCCTTGTGAAAACGGTGTAGCAGGAAAATGGCCAGAAGAGATCAGATCATGATGACCCACAGCTACCAATGCAAACATCTCCCTGGTATGATGGTTGCAACCAAGATACACGTATCCAATGCTCAACTACCCAGAAAAAGCTAAATATATAGAGAGACGTGTCATGGAAACACGTGTGCCTGCAGCACTTCTAGCTTTAGCACACAAGGTGGCAACATAACTCAGGGAGATGGCAGAAGCTTGCTCCAGACTTAGGAGAGCCACAAGCAGGGGCCTTGAAGATCTCTGAATAGCCCTCCGAGGAGTTGCAGCTGAGGAAATATATTGAAGTTGGATGTAAACTAGAGAAGGCACCACTCCTCAAAAGTGTTTTAACAAACGGAATCAATCATATTCGAGCAAAGCACCCACTGGCAGTAAGAAAGCAATCAGGTTTTAATGACTATCAACTACTTCTGGTGTTTCCAAGATAGGGGAGGTTCTCCTTCCCCTCTACTCGGCCCTGGTGAGACCACAGCTGAAGTGCTGTCTAGTTCTGGGTTCCTCAGTTCGGGAGGGACTGGAATATTCTAGAGAGAGTCCAATGAAAGCTACGAGGATGATGAAAGGAGTGGAACATCTGTCTGATGAGGAACAGCTGAGATCTAGGGCTGTTTAGCCTGGAGAAGAGACGACTGAGAGATCTTATTCATGTTTCTAAATATCTGAAGGGTGGGGGCCAAGAAGAATGGGCCGGGCTCAGTGGTGCTCTGTGATAGGATAGGGTGCAACAGATGCAAGCTGGGACATGGAAAGTTCTTCCTCAACTTGAGGAGAAACTTCTTTACTGTAAGGGTCCTGGAGCAGGCTGCCCAGAGGGGTTGTGGAGTCTCCTTCTCTAGAGATTTTCGAGACCCATTTGGATGCATTCCTGTGTGACCTGCCCTAGGTGATCCTGTTTTGGCAGGGGGGCTGGACTCAATGATCTCAGGAGGTCTCTTTCAAACCCCACTATTTCACGATTCTCTGATTCTGTGATTATGTGGAACAGAGGTTGAGCATGGGAAGTTCTGCAAGCTCTTGGCTCCACTCCGTTGAAGATGGTGGAACAGATTATGTCTAATAAAACATCATGATATAAGACTAGAAGACAAGGGAATGAGGAAAATACATCCTTCTGTGGAGATGGCTTTAAACCCTCAACTGCTTCTCTTCCTGTAACTCTAAACCAGGAGCTGAGACTGCGGTCTAAAAGTTTGTTTTTCACCAGCAGACGTTGAATTGAGCCTCTTCCCCCCAGCACAGCTGGAAGCTGGGCTGATGCAAATTGTGAAACTCAAAAAACTGACTGGATGGTCAGGCACAAAGAGTGGCGGTGAATGAAGTTAACTGCACCTGGTCACCAGTCACAAAAGGTGTCCCCCAGGGCTCAGCAGTGGGCCAGCTGCCTTTAACATCTTTATCAATGACCCAGATGAGGGGATTGAAGCACCATAACACCCAGTTTTGGGGAGTGTTGATAGGTTGGAGGCTCAAAAGAGGCAGCTGGACAGGCTGGATTGATGGGCTGAGGTTCAACAAGGTCAAGTGCAAGATCCCACACGTGGGTCGCAATAAACCCAGGAAACTGCAGGCTTGGGGAAGAGCAGCTGGAAAGCTGCCCAGTGGAATTGGATCTGAAGGTGTTGGCCTTCAGCTGGCTGAAGATGAGGGAGTATGTGCCCAGCTGACCAACAAGACCACCAGCATACTGGCCTGGATCAGCAATAGCGCAACCAGCAGGATCAGAGCAGGGATTATTCCCCTGTACTGGGCACTAGTTCAGGCTGCACCTTAAATCCTGGGTTCAGTTTTGGAACCTTCACTCCAAGAGGGACACTGAGGGGGTGGAGCATGTCCAGAGAAAGGCAATGAAGCTGAGGAAGGGTCTGGGGAACAGGTCTGGTGAAGAGCAGCTGACGGATCTGGGGTGGTTTGTGCTGGAGAAAAGGAGGCTGAGGGAAGATATTCTGGCTCTCTACAACTCCCTGAAAGGAGGCTGGAGCCAAGCAGGGGTTAGTCTCTTCTCCCGGGTAAGAAGAAATAGAACAAGAAGAAATGGTCTCGAGCTGCACCAGAGGAGATTCAGGTTGACATAAGGAATACTTTCTTCCACAAAACAGTTGTCAATCCCTGGAAGAAGCTGCCCAGGGCAGTGGTGGAGTCCTCATCCCTGAAAAGATTTGAAAACTATGGAGATGTGCTGAGGGACACAGTGGTGGATTTAGTAGTGCTGGGTTAATGGTCGGACTTCAAGATCTTAAACCAAGATCTTCCGACCAAACCAATCCTATGATTCCACAACACCAGCAATGGGTGTTTCTACCAACCCTGATTTTGGGGTTCATTTAAGGGGTCTCCTCATGCAAGTCCTCCATCTTCCATCTCTAGCAATGAAATCTGCCAAAGCAGCCATGAAGACTTTGCTGGGTCCAGCTACACGACAAACTCATTCCTGGTGGGACCTGTCTCTTTTCACACATATCAATGAGGCAAAAGAGCAGCAGGAGGCAGACATCTCAAAACCAGGGTGCTGAGCTTGCTCTCATTGCAACCTTGCTGGGCAGGAGCTGCCAAACCATGACTTCAGCTGAATAAGCAATGCTCTGTTTTTCCCCTGAAGCTGAAAAGTCCGCATGGAAAGAAGTTTTTGTCTGCCAAGTCTTTTGATGCAGCTAAAAAAGCCACCCCCTGGCATCTGCTGTGTCTCCTTGCTATCAAGCCAAGTCAGCAGCAAGCCTAAGAGAAAGAGCTTCCAAGATCTCCATGTTCCTACAGATTTCTCCACACTGCATTGGGTGATGTTACCTACCTCAGGAGATCTTGGTGCCCAAGGTTTTGCTGTCAAACTCTGCTGGACAAGCTGGTGCAAGCACCATGAGTTGGTCCTCAGCACCTTAACAGAGAACCAAGAGGTGTCTCTGCACAAAGACCTCCTCCAACAGCTCATCACATCCTTTCATGAAGACTATGCCTACACAGGTAGGGTTATAATGGAGCTTTGCCCATGCACTGAGGTTTCATCACAAGAAACTGAGAGCTTTGCCTACGTTCTTACCCAGCTTCCTCCTCTCCTCAGGGTCCTGCAGCAGGACACGGAGTGATGGTCCCTCTGGCATGGTGATGTGGAACTGGATAAAAGCTTTCTCCTGCTCTGGGAGTTCAGCATCAGATGCCGCTGCGTGAAACAAAAGGGTGGGGATGAGCTCTGAGAGAAGTCAGGGCACTGTTCAGCCACCCAGATCCCCATGGCAGTGGGCACAAGGGGATCAGGAAGCCACATCCACATTCACGTAGCCCTGTAACTTCAGCAGCAGTTCCTCTCATCCAACAACCAAAACATCACTGATGGAGAGAGAGATGTTCCGGTCCCCTGATGATGGAGAAATTAAGACAGATTCAGCTTGTGCAGCTTCTCCAAGCACTGCCCTGGGCTCTGCACATGGGAGTTTTGCACCCACAATTCCCACCAATGCTGTTTCCAATCCTCTTGCACGACAGCCTCCTCCCCTGGGAACAGAGCATGGTAAAAAGCAACCCAGAAAGTTCCAGGCAGCTTTATGGATTTGCTGGTCCAAACAGAAGATCCCAAAGCCTGGTGAGCAACTTGGCACCAACATCCAGCAGTCTAGGAACCAGCAACTCCAATGATAGCATCCATGGGGGATTAAAACACAGTGTAAGGAGTTTACTGTCATTTGGCAGGAAAAGATTTGTGCTTCTGAACAAGGGCATCAGGGAGGGGCAGCAAGTTGACATGTGAGATCTCAACAGCACCCTCTGCATCTCCAAACGTTCAAATCAAACATCTCCAGGTTTGTTTCCCTCAGCACCTAAGGTTACTAGGACGGGAAAACAGCCTCAGAATTTTAGTGGAAAGGTTTGGCGCTCTCTCTTGTAACCCCACAAAAACCTAGCTCCACCACCATCCTCTTCCATGCTTGTCTTCAAGCAGCTCCAGCCCCACAAATCCCCACTGTCTCCTGTCTCTACCCCAGCAGCTCTCCTTGCTCAATCCTGCTTCTGCAACACCCACGAGGCACAAGCAAGATTTTTGGCAAGCTCCAGAGTGGGGGTGGACACTGGGACAGTCTGGCAGCCATCACCACCAGCACAGCACTGTTCTTGGCAACCACCCCCCCCAAGAAGCTTCCCAGTTTCTTCTCAGACACCCCACCATGTGATGGGTCAGCACCACAGGTCAAAGCATTCATCGGCTGCCCGCCTCCAGATTCCCTGCTTGACCCAAAATCACTTGCAAGGGTGTTGGTGATGATGCAGATGGAGCTCATGGGTCTCACCCTACATCCACGCTCCAGCTGGCTCCATGGAGCCACGTCAGCTTGGCTCTGGCACAGCCACGTGTACCCTGCTACCAGCTCCTCACCACTCTGGGACAGCAGCTGACCATCAGGCTGGCAATTCAATTTAAGTAGCTCAAAGCAGTTTGTCCAGGGAGATTATGGAGTTTGGGGGTTTATTTCTACTTTTTGAAATCCCCAGGTGGCCCACCACATGGACCTGGTGACTTGAAGGATGCCCAGCTGAGGATACCAGTACATGTGTGGTCAGCAGGCAGCTGACACATAGAATCATAGAATCTTCAAATGGTTTGGGTTGGAAGGGACCTTCAAAAGTTATCTAGTCCAACCCCCTGCAGTGAGCAGGGACATCTTCAACCAGAGCAGGTTGCTCAGACTGCTGTTCAGTCTGATCTGGAATGTTTCAGGGGTGGGCCAGTTATTGTCTTGCTAGGCAACCTGGTCCAGAGGCCACCCAGCAGGCAACGTCTCTACAGCACCTTTTTGCTCACCTTCTTGGAAGGACTTTGCAAACCAGAAATACAGGGAAAATCTGCGCCCTGCATGAATCACTCCATCAAGAAACGACATCGACAGCTCTGAACAACCCCAGAACTGCAGGTTTTGTGTCCATCTACCCTTTGACTATGTCCCTTCCTATCTTCTTTGGCATTCCCTCTTGAACATGAAGCTACCACAAGGAGTCAACACTCACCAGGGCAGTCACAGAGAGCAATGGCAGCGAAGTAGTGGGAGAGGGCTTTGAAATGCTCTGACTTGACATGGACCATGGTGGTCCAAGAGAAGGGAACATAATCCTTCACATGGGCTTGGGTCATCGTCTGGTGTACCAGTGAGTAGACATCTTCTACCTGTTGGAATGACAAGAGACAAGCTGCTAAGCCATGGGTTGAGATGTAGGACATCCATCAGGAGACAGTCTCAGCAGACTGTCCTCTCCCAGGAGCTTCTATCAGCCACAAAAGGAGCCTCTCCAATGTGACAGCCCCATCGAGTCCTCCCTTCGTTGAGGTGCTCACCCTTGCTGCCTCCTGGGCGAGCTGCAGCCTGGAGAGGAAGTCATGCTGGGTGCGTAGCAAGGTCATCTTCTCAAAGACACACTCCTGGACCTGGGCAACCATCAGCCGCACCAGCATGTTCAAGGAGGCAGCACTCATATCCAGGCTAGGAGCGTTGGAGAAGTTTTCCTTCAAGTAGTTAAAGGCACCTGCATGAGGGAGAAGCTCCAAGTAGCCACTTGGCTTGTAAGCAGGTGGGTCAGACTTTCAGATCATGAAGCAGTTCAGACCCCACCAGCAGTTCAGGAAGAGAAGAGCCACCAACCCAGCTCATCGTGGGTAAAAAGGTTGAAGATCTCTCCCTTGCAATCTAAACCATCCTTGAGCCCACAGCTTTCGTCTCCAAAGCCCTGGGTGATGACAGTCCTGGGATTGCTTGCTTTCCCCCTGAGCTGCTCACAGAGCAGCTCATCATCTCTCCTTTCTCCACGTGGGATATCCCTAATTCTGCATAGCAAGAAAGAGTTGCAGCTCCCCCTCATAAGCCACAGAAGCAGCATGATGCCTACTTGCACTTGGTTCAGGAACCTTTGGAGATGCCCTGTCTCCATCCCTCTTTCACAGTTGCTGCTTGTACTCATGAGCATTATGGCCCCCATGGAAATGCTTCCTGTATGCCAGTGGAGAGCTGCAGAAGGGAGGAACTCACGTACCAGCTGCCTTCTGAAAGGCATCAATGGCCTGGTTGAGGCCTGGCAGGGACGCACGGTCCTGCCGCGCTCCGATCTGGGTGTGCAGGGCTCCAATGTTGAAGAGGACACTGCCTTTCTCGAAGGCCAGAGCTCGCTGGTGGGAGGGGACCCCTGTCAGGGAGTCATACCTGGGGAAGGGAAGAGTCAGTCGTTGCACATTCCCACTCAAGTCCAGAAGGAGCTTGGAGGGCCTTCAGTGCTCTTTGTGGGCTTGCAGACACTGTTCCCATCAACATCATTCCTTTGGAGCTTATGGTTTTCCCTGCCACCCCTAATTAACCCACCCAGAGAAACAGCAAGCCCAGTTCCTCGTGTCCACCAGCCCCTGATCTGCTGCTGAAGCAGCGATGCCATCACGAAGGCTTGACCCCAGCTCCCTCCCTACTTGTGATGCCCCAGGCTGATGAGGAAAGCTGCACCAACCAGTGGAAGAAGACGCCCAGGCTTTTGTTAGGAGGGAAGAAGCGGCTGTCAAGGAAGTGCAGCTGGTTGTAATACTCCATCAGGAGCTCCAGCCCGGCTTCGTTGCGGCTCGGGGTGCGCATCGCCTGTGGGGACAGCAGGGGAGACGCTTGGGTGGGAACACCACAGAATCGTGGAATTGATTTGGTTGAAAAAGATCTTTAAGATCATCAAGTCCAAGTCCCCAGCACTGCCAGGTCACTACTAAACCACGTCCCTCAGCACCACATCTGCATGGCTTCTGAACACTTCCAGCAATAAGGACTCCACCATTACCCTGGGAAGTCTCGTTCGAGGTTTGACAGCTCTTTAGGAGGCAAAATTGTTCCCAATCACAGAATGCATTGGGTTCGAAAGGGCCCTCAAAGGTCCTCTTGTCCAACCTCCCTGCAGTGAGGAGGGACATCTCCAATGAGATCAGGTCGTTCGGAGCCTCATCCACATCTCAAGGCAGCCTGTTCCAATATTGCCCAACCTAAACCTCCTCTGGTGCAACCTGGGGCTATTTCCTTTTGTAGGGAAGACAATGCTGGATTAATGGAGCTGCATGCACTGGCCAGCCAAGGGCAGAGAAACTCCACCTTAATTATTAGATCAATAGGACCAGATCAGTAGAGGTCAAGATGCTGAGCAGTAGCAACGCCCCAGCACAGGTTCAGCTGTGGCAGAGGTTGAGGAGGCACCAAATTGGTGCTGGGTGCCTAATTTCAAAGCCAGTAGCCTGGAAACCAGTGCTGGAGGCAACGCTCACCTAAACCAAACTGGGATTATTACTTCAAGGGAGAAACTCATGGATAGGTTGCTGAAAGAAATGCTGCAGAAGAAAATGGATTTTTTGCTTCTTCAGCTTTTGACCTGAGGCAGTGAGGAAGTTCCGAGCTCTCCTAACACTTAGTTCTACCCACAGGGCTTTTCCCATCTTCTGGCTTTGAAAGGATTCTCTCCTGCCTGAAGAGCAGGATGAAGCCCTTCACAAGAGCTTGAAAAAGGCTTTTTCATTCTTTTCTCCCAGGTCAAAGCTTCATGGCTACTTCAAGTTAGATGAGCAAAGCTTTGTAGGTGAGGAGAAAATTCACCTTTACTGGATTGCTTTTGATTTCCTCTTCTTCAGGATGGAGAGAGAGCAGTTGTTCAGCCCTGCTGGGGGTAAACTAACTTTCATAAACCAGTCATGGTTTGCACAAGAACTTTTATTGCTCTCCGGTCCTAGATTAGCAGAGCATTAGAGGTTAGAAAAAAAAGAAAAGTCAGTTCCTGAATGGTTTCTAATATTTAGTGACCTATGAACCAAAGCTGAGGTGCTTGAGAGTGGGAGTTTGCACTTCAAGACACAAGGCCAAAGGTGCAGTTAGGATGAGGAGACCTGCAGAGCAAAATGTGGCAGCTTCAGGCTGTGTTTCTGGACAGGTCAAAGCAAGATTTTGCCACTCAGGAGGCACCAACCTGCCGCAGCTCCATGAACTCTTTGATTTCCTTTTCAAACAAGATGCCCTCCTCTCCATAATGTTCACTGATGAAATCCTGGATAGAGAAATAAGAAGAATGTAAATCCTGAGTCACCTTCCAAATGGATTTTCATGATTTAAAGGGTGGCTTTGGTTGATTCCATATAAGCAGCTTGCCAGCTCTCCTCACAAGGAAGCCTGCACCAGGGAAAACCCTCCCCTGCCCAGTTCTTGCTCTCCAACATTTCCAGACCCTCATCTCCCAGTTTCCCATATTTTTAGTCCATCTAACCCATTATTTTTTTTTTCAGCTGTTCCAAAATAGAAAATATTTTGCAACTGCAGCAGCTTCTATGAAGCACCTAACTGTACCCATGTGGAGGCTGTTCCTCTCTCCATCATCTTGCATCACATTGAGAATGCAAAACCTCAGTGCTCACCTTCAGTGGTGCTAGCAAATCCAGCTCCTTTGTCTCCTTCAGGCCCAAAGGGATCATGGGCACGCTGATGGACTCACTGGAATAAGACAAAAAGGACAGGGAGGTGCTGGAAAGTGTCCAAAGAAGGGCAACAAAGACAGTGAAGGGTCTGGAGGACAAGGCTTGTACGGAGCAGCTGAGAGAACTGGGATTGTTCAGCCTGGAGAAAAAGAGGCTGCCTCTCTACAAGTCCCTGAAAGAAAGCTAAAGTGCAGTGGGAGTTGGTCTCTTCTCCCAAGGAACAAGTGATAGGACAAGAGGAAATGGCCTCAAGGTGGACCAGGGAAGGTTTAGGTTGGCCGTAAGGAATGATTTCTTCATGAAAAGGGTTGTCAAGGCCTGGCCAAATTGCCCAGGGCAGTGGTGGAGTCCTCATTCCTAGAGGAATTTCAAAGCCATGTAGATGTGGTGCTGAGTGACATAGTTCAGGGGTGACCTGGCAATGCTGGGTTAATGGTTGGATTTGATGATCTGAAGGTTCTTTTCCAACCTAAACAATCTCATGATTTTAAGAAAGCAACTTATTTAGTGGTTGGTTTAAAAGCTTTGGAGAGAATCTGTGCCTGGAACTAAGATGAAGCAGCTATTTTTCCTGGGCTCCTGCTGCTCCTCTGAAAGAACAGAACTAGAATAGGACTCTGGACAGCAGAGGGATGTTCTTGCCAATGTAATGTCAGGAACAGCAGCCTCAGCAGAGAAGTGGACAGTGAACAACCTGAAAACAATAACCTGAAACCATCACCTTTGTTCCTCCAGCTTCTTTTCTCTCCATAGAATCATTCCAGTTGGAAAAGACTTCCAAAATCATCATGTCCAATCATCAGCCTAAGACCACCATGGCCATTAACGAGTCCCATAGCAATAAAAGAAACTTCAGTAATGAAGCTGCTTTAATTCCTAGCTCTTGGGAACCAGGCACAATGTGAACAGAGGTCATGGATTCACCCCACTCCTACCTGCTAATCTGTGCTTGGTGCTGATAAGGATTTAGTGGAGCTGCAGCCCTGTGTCTGATACTGAAATCTGCTACCTCGACTAAAAGCAGTTATCTAAGAATAACTCTTATCACCATACAATGATGAAGATGACAAGGACAAGTCTGGGAACACCCAGTTGGGGAGTGGCTTGTATTTCCACATTAAAACAGGGCAGTTGTGCAGCACCCAGGAAGAGGAGCTGCAGGATGACAGCCAGGAAGAACTATCTCTGAGAGAGATTTAGCAGCTATTGTGATATTATGCTGCCAGGAAGTGAAAAAATGGTCTGTATGAGCAGTAGAGCCTGGAGAAGGCAGAAAATCACAGCCCAAAGAGCTCCAAAGGTGGACTCATTATCCCACCATTTAATTTTCAAACAAAATAAGGGAGATTTAGACTAGAAGGAAAAACATATGGTCAGACACTGGCACAGATCACCTGGAGAGGTTGTAGAGCTCCCAGCCACGGGTGGAACAGTTTGGATGGGGCTGTGAGCAACCTGATTAGCTGAAGATGATAAAATTGTTTTGGCTGGAAGGCACTAGTAAGATCATCAAGTTCAACCCTCAACCTAAGACCACCATGGCCATTAAACCACGTCCCCAAGTACCAGGTCCACTTGTTTCTGACTGCAGGGGGGTTTGGACTAGGTGATCTCCAGAGGTACCTTCCAACCCAAACCATTCTGCAATTCTTCTCTGGAGACTTCCAGAACTCAGCCATGTATAATCTCTTGCAACTTCCTCTTAAGTGAAACTGCTTTAGCACAGGGGTTGGACTGGATGATCTTCAGAGGTTCCTTCTAACTCTGTGACACTATGTCCACCTAAATGTTTTTCCCAGCACATGGTCCTCCTTGAGGGAGCACTGCCATGCTGCTGGGGATAGATATGTGCAAACACCAGGAGAGTATCAGCGACCTGAGAAACCAGCTCTAGTTGAAGATGTCCCTGCTCCGTGCAGGATGGTTGGACTAGATGACCCTTAAAGGCTCTTTCCAACCCAAAACATTCTATGACCTGACTCCTGTATATAAAGGTGGGAGAATGGGAACCCACCATGGTACCTGCAAGCTTACATCATCTCCACAAATGCTTTCCCTGATACCCATCTACCCCTTGGCCACCCAGGGAGCTTGTTTAAAGAGACTTTAACAGAGAGCCTAACTTAGCAGAGAGTAAAATAGCATAGGTAGGCCAAGCAGGATCAAGACCTCACCAACCCAGGTTTGCGCATCCTCTCATTACCTCCAGAACGCACTGATAACTCCTTAGCACATCACTCCGTATTCCAGGGAGGAAAAGAGGCAAAGAAAGAACCTGGGGGTGTGGGGCAGGGAGGTTGCACCCACAGTTTCATCTCTTTGTACTGAATAAACAGCTTCAAGAGCTACAATTAGTGCAGAAAAAGCAATTATTGCTCATTCCCTAACAAGATTTCCTCATTAATCCAATGCCTGGAGCGCACAAAGGGGTTTTGTTTGGCCTGGGCAGGGTTTTGATTTTAAATCAGGGCAAATACAGGGGGATAGAAAAGCTGAACATCCCTGACAGGGAAGAACTTTGGGAGAATGCAAAGAACCAACATCCAGAATTACATTCAGGAAGTGCAGTAGATCTTCCAGGTGGAGAAAATGCCCATGGGTGGTGGAGATACTGGCTCTCTTGGTTTTGTTTCCATAGGAGCCACCACAAATCTAACACAATCTAGAAACTGGACCGTCCTGGTCCTACACAATATCACTGCAGCACTGTGCAAGATGGAGCCACTGATGCTCTCCTGGTCTTTGTACCTCTCTCTGGCCCCAAGAGCACAGCAGCCCTCTCAAAGGACCATCAAGGGACAGGGGAAAGGGAAGGGGTAGGCTCCCACCTAGCTAGTGTCCCTGGGCTGTTCTGCCTTGGGGAATTCTCTTTTTCTCACCCAACAGCACTGGGTTGGTACAAGTGAGCATGTTGGGATTACTGCTCTGGTGAGTCAAGGCCAGAGTGGCTGGGTAAGCATTTCACAGCAGGAGCATCCCAATGAACAAAAACTCTAATCTCAAAGAGAGAGACAACAAATCAAACCATAGAATTGTTTCTGTAGGAAAAGAACTCTAAGATCATCAAGTCCAACTGTCAACCTAACATCATCAAGGCCACTAAACCATGTCCCAGAGTGCCATGTCCACAGGTTTCCACACATGTCCATGTCACCTCTAGGGATGGTGACTCCACCACTTCCCTGAGCAGCCTGTTCCAATGTCTGACCACTCTTTCAATAAAGAAATGTTTCCTAATGTCCAACCTAAACCTCCTCTGGCACAATTTCAGGCCATTTCCTCTCATTCTATCACCTGATTTCAGGCCATTTCCTCTCATTCCATCACCTCATACTAGGGGGAGGAGGCCAACCCCCACTTGGCTCCAACATCCTTTCAGGGAGTTGTAGAGAGACAGAAAGTCTCCCCTCGGACTCCTCCACACTAAACAATCCCAGTTCCCTCAGCCACTCCTCCCAAGACTCTTCACTAGCTTTGTTGCCCTTCTCTGAACATGGTCCAGCACCTCAATGTCCTTCCTGGAGCGAAGGGCCCAAAAATGAACCCAGGATTTGAGGTGCGGCCTCACCAGTGTCCAGCCCAGGGGGACAATCCCTGCTTTCCTCCTGCTGGCCACACGATTCCTGATCCAGGCCAGGAAGCTGTTGGCATTCTTGGTCACCTGAGCACACTGCTGACTCAACTTCAGCATATACTTCTGATAATACCCTTGATGAGGAAAGAAACTGGGGAGTATCTGCTCTGGGAGCAACTGAAACAGGAGGTCAATCACCTGAACAGTCATGCTTTTAGTTTCTTCTGCCAAATGTCCTGTTTGACCTGCTGGCAATCACTCATGCCCTGGTGGTGTAATCAGGAAAGGGGTGAAGATGGTTGTTTCTGACCTATTCCTCCTGCTTTGGGGTATCAGTGCCTAGAGGATGGATCATCCACCCCTAAACATCTCAGAATCTCCTAGGAAAAGCTGATGAGTTTGCCCTTCACAGAACCACGGCATGGTGGGGAGTGGAAGGGAATTCTCAAGATTATCCAGTCCAATTCCCCTGCTAAAGCAGAGTCGCACACAGCAGACTGCACAGGAACACAATGTCCAGGTGGGTTTGGAAACTCTCCAGAGAAGGAGGTTCCACAACCTCTTTAGACAGCCTGCTCCAGGGCTCCAGCACCCTCACCGGAATGAATTTCTTTCTTGTGTCTAGATGGAACCTCTAGAGTTCCAGTTTGTGCTTGTTGCCCCTTGTTCTGTCACTGGGCACCAGTGACAAGAGTCTGTTCCAGCCTCTTGCCCCCCATCCTTTAGTTCTTTACTGAGCACTGAGCAGATCCCCTCTCAGGCTGCTATTCTCCAACCTAAACAGCCCCAGGGCTCTTAGCTTTCCCTCCTCACAGAGATACGCCAGGCCCCTCAACATCTTTGCAGCCCTTTACCACCTCCTCGCAGCTCTAGAAATAAAACATTGATTTTCTCAGAATGAAAAATTGTTTCCAGCAAATCTGACTCATTCCAAGTGCCTCCTCTATCACTAGCCACCACCTCATGGTCCTTTACAGAGGGCCAAACACTAGGCAGAGCAGGGAGGCAGAGCAATGGGTACAAGGTGAGAAGCTTCATTGCTCCCAGAAAAAGTAAATAAGAAGAAAAAAAAAAAAATCCTACATGAGTAGCTGCTCTTCCCACCTTGCAGCTCCTGCCCAGTGTACCTGTCATTCTGGTAGACATCCATACTGCTATTGAGCTCCTCCAGCTCCTCCTTCAGTAGCTGCAGGTTGGAGTTTACGTAGCTCAGCTCCAAGGCGACTGTCTCTTTGACTTTGTGGTTACTGGTGGCCCTGCAAGACAACACCATGTAGATCAAACCTTCCTCATTCATCATTCTCTTTAATTATCAACACTTATCTGCAGTCTTAAATACAGATTAAGTTATGCTGTGGTGCAATACCTCCTGCATCCATCTACATCTCCTGGCAGAACCATGCCTCCTCCTCTCCACATGATCACAGAATGCTTTGGGTTGGAAGGGACCTTTAAAAGTCATCTATACTCCAACCCCCTCTGCAATGAGTATGAGCATCTTTAGGAGAAATTCCTTTACTGTACAAGTGGTCAGGCATCACAACAGGCTGCCCAGGGAGCTGGAGTCAGCATGCCTGGAGGTGTTCAAGAAAGGTGTGGACACGGTCCTTCAGGACGTGGCTTAGTGGTGGTGTCAGGTTGATGATTGGATTCCATGATCTTAGAGGTCTCTTTCAACCAAAACAATTCTATGATTCTGTGCTCTTCAACTACAACAGGCTGCTCAGAGCCCCCAATAGCCTGACCTGTATAGTTCTAGGGATGCAGCTTCCACCACTTCTCTGGGCAACTTGGGCAAGTGTCTCACCACCCTTAATGTAAAAAATGTCTTCCTTTTCCCTACTATAAATCTCCCTCTTGTAGTTTCAAACCATCATCCCTTGTCCTGTCACAACTGGTCCTGACAAGAATTCTGTCCTCATCTTTCTTCTTGGCCCCTTTAGGTACTGAAAGGCCACAAGGTCTCCCTGGAAGTTTCTCTTCTCCAGGCTGAACAAGTCCAATTCAGCCTTTCGAGATGGAGGAATCCAGAGCACACAGACCTCTGTGCTATAGAGGTTGAGGCCAGGCAAAACTATTACTGAGCTGCACCTTGTCAAGATGAACATGCTATTTCTACCCTAGAGTAACCTTTCCCTTGCTCATTCAGCTCTGACTAAAGTGCAGTTTCACATTTGGCTTAAGGTTGCTGAGTTGGACTGGTCAGCCTGGAGAAGGCTTTGGGGAGACCTTCTAGTAGCCCAGTACTTGAAGGGGGCTACAGGAAATCCGGGGAGAGACTTTTTGGAAGAGCTGGTTGTGACAGGATGAGGGGGAATGATTGAAGCTGGAAGAGGGGAGACATAGACTGGATATCGGGAAGAAATTCTTTACAGTGAGGGTGGTAAGACACTAGAACAAGCTGCCATGGGAGATTGTGGTTATCTCCTCCCTGGAGGTGTTCAAGGCCAGGTTGGACAGAGCCTTGAGCTACCTGGTTTAGTAGAAGGTGTCCCTGTTCGTGACCAGGGGGTGGAACTAGATGATCTTTTACGCCCCTTCCAAACCATTCTGTGATTCCATGAGGGTGCTCACCCACGTTGAATTAAAAATCCTTTCTGGTTAAGTTTGAGGAGGAAGTAATTATTTTTGTGTGGAAAAAAACTTTCTGGGAGAGAGGAGGCTTTGTTGTGCTCACTCATTACCAGAGCCAAACCCTGCCCTCCCTTCCCCACTTGCATGTCAGAAGATGTAAACACCAGGGATTGATTTCAGCTGCCTGCTCCCAGCAAGACAAGCTCCCAGGCTGATTATAACCTTCTTATCTGCTCTGAAGGAAAGCAGGGAGAGATAACCCCGAGCTGACAACGTGCAGTTGTGGGCTGAAAGGGGCTCTGGTTGCTCCTGCTAAATCACACAGGATCCAGGAAAAACAACACATGCATGAGCTCTGCTCAGCCAGGGAACTCTTTTCCTCCAGCTTTTCCACATCATGTTGTTTCGGATTTGGGTTGTTTTTCAGTTGTTTGAAGTGTTTTGGGTACTGTGTACGGTTCTGGAGCCCCCAGCACAGGAAGGACATGGAACTGTTGGAGCGGGTCCAGAGAAGGGCCATGAAGATGATCAGAGGGCTGCAGCAGCTCTGCTATGAGGACAGACTGAGAGAGTTGGGGCTCTGCAGCCTGGAAAAGAGAAGGCTTCCAGGACACCTTATAGCAGCCTTCCAGTATCTGAGAGGTGTCTACAGGAAGGCTGGGGAGGGACTGTTGACAAGGTCTCGCAATGACAGGACAAGGGGCAATGGGTTTAAACTGGCAGAGGGAAGATTTAGACTGAATGTTAGGAGGAAGTTCTTTCCAGTGAGGGTGGTGAGACACTGGAACAGGTTGCCCAGGGAGGTTGTGGCTGCTCCCTCCCTGGAGGTGTTCAAGGCCAGGCTGGATGAGGCCTTGAGTAACCTGTACTAGTGGGAGGTGTCCCTGCCTATGGCAGGGGTTTGGAACTGGATGATCCTTGAGGTGCCTTCCAACCTTACCATTCTATGATTCTATGAGTCTTTGTTTGTCTTGGTTTTGTTTTGTTTGGGTTTTTTTTACTAGCTAGCACACTTCAAGGGCATTGTCCTGACTCAGCTCAGGGCAGTAGAAGAAGAAGCTCACCTGTTTTTCTTTCAAATGCTGGCCCTTTGGGGCCTCCTCTTCCAACTCCCCTTTGTTGGGATTTTGAATATCAATGGAGTTTTTTAAACAAAGGAAAACCAACAATAGGTCCAAAGATCTCTGCAGTCACTTCCACTTAAACATGCCTCAGCACTAGACTAGACAAGTTTTTTCCAGTATGAATTAGAATTACAGAAGGGTTTGGGTTGGAAAGGACCTGTAACATCCTCTAGTTCTAACCCTGTCACAGGCAGGAGCACTTTCCACTAGACTAGGTTGCTCAAATGCCCATCCAACCTGGCCTTTTATCACCCTCCAAATCTTATTTTGCTCTGTGGGATTTCACATGCATGTGAAAGTTTGTCCAGGCCTTGTCACTGGGTTAAGGTTTGAGAGCCCAGAGTTACCTTGGGGCACTTCATTTTGCACTGTGCAAGTGCCACATAGAATCACCAAAGCTGGAAGAGAACTTGAAGATCATAGAGTCCAATCATTAATCCAGTACTGACAAGTCCACCACCAAACCATGTCCCTCAGCATCAAATGTACACAGAGTCAAGACCCCTCCAGGGATGGGGATTCCACCGCTGCCCTGGGCAGTCCATTCCAGGGTTTGACAAGCCTTTTTGGGGAAGAAACTGTTCCTAATATGCAAGAATTAAGAGCATAGTATCTCTCAGAGGTGTAATTTAGGGGCATAATCAATCATTTCCATAAGAAAATGCGCACTGAAGTACTTCCATGTCCGGGCTGAGTGCTGATCTCTGTATGCAGAGCCTACGTCTCCATCAGCCTCCCCAGCGAAGTTATCAATTGTTTGCTTAGCTAACATCTAAGAAAGATTTCTGATTTCTATTTCTTTATTCCTGTTTAAGAAGTTGGTTGATCGGTGAAACCTTTATCACCCCCATCACTTCCCTCAGCCCCAGCTATTTGAACAAGAAAGGAAAAGGTTTCCGCTGCCTCTGCCCATTTATTGACTCACCAAACAAACCCTCTTGACATGACTGAGCAAACACCACCTGGGTTGTTTTTTTCTTTACTCTCCAACACAAACCATTCATGGCAACCTCTCCAGGAAAGGAAACTGATATGGTTAAACAGAACAGCTTAGGAGATTATTTTTTTAATCATTAAGAGTTGGTGTGGGGTTTTTTGGTCAAAGGGGGAAAAAAAAAAACAAAAAACCCAGAGAGTTCAGCTGTAAACTCAGCTCCAAGCTGGGCAACCCACAGCTTTTCTGTTTGGACTCAGAGAGATACAAAGAAGTTTCTACAAGCAATTCTACAAGTGAAATATGGTTGAGTTTAATGATCATAGAATGGTTCAGGTTGGAAGAAACCCTAAATATCATCTTGTTCCAACCTCCCTGCCATGGGCAGAGACACCTTCCACTAGACCAGGTTGCTCAAGCCCTTATCCAGCCTGCCCTTGATCACCTCCAGGGAGGAGGCATCCACAACCTCCCTGGACAACTTGTTTCAGTGTCTCACCAAGAAATTCTTCCTAAATACTCAGTCTGAATCTGCCCTCCTCCAGCTTCAATCCATCTCCCCTAGTCATATCACCAGAGACCCTTGTAAAACATCCCTCCCCAGCTCTCCTGTAGCCCCTTTCAGGTACCGGAAGGGTGCTACAAAGTCCCCTTTGAGCCTTCTCTTCTCTGGGCTCGACAGCCCAAATTCTCTCAACTTGTCCCCCTAGAGAAGATACTCCACAATTCCCCTTTTTCCTCCCAGATTTCCCTTGTTCCATAAGCTCTAAGTACCACAGAGCCCAGAAAACCAGAGTGTTAGCCGCAAAGTGGACTTGGGAAAGGGAGGAAAATCAGCTTCTACCAAAGGACATCCAATCTGCTGATCCAGCAGAAACAAAAAAGAGCCTCATCAGGGCATTTCCCAGTAATTAAGTTGTGATTTGCATCACATTTTTGCTCACTCCCCTGCACAGGGCTCCAATTCCTGCTGTTTGCATCAACCCCACGGCCAGGCACCTTTGTGCTGAGCCAGCACATTGTCCTCTGTGTTTTCATAAGAAAAGGGAGTCATGTGGAGCTCCACGTTGAGATTTCATGGCCTCATCCTTTAATGAGATGAGGCGCAGCAGCTTGGCTGAAGCAGTGGGGTGTGGGAGCTGTAAGCTCACCTCCCATGGGAAGCCCTGTTTGTCAAGAAATCACAGAACAGTGAGGGTTTGAAGGGACGTCTGAAGATTGAGTCCAACCCCTCTGTTAAAGCAGAATCAGAATGCTCAGGATGACACCCAGGTGGGTTTGGAATCTCTCCAGAGAAGGAGACTCCACCACCTCTCCAGGCAGCTTGTCCTCACCCACCAGTAAAATATCATTTCTTGTTGTAGTTGAACAGAACCAATCTCACTCCCTCCTTCAAGGTTCACAGACCACTGAGGTGCAATCATTCAACTTCAGAAGCAAAAAGTCAATCTTATTTTACTGGGAAAACAAAACTCAAAAAAAAAGTAAAGTTATTTTAGGGCAGCATTGTGATATTTTCTTGTGTTCACAAAGTTGTCCACCTTGCACATAGAAACATCAAATTGTTTGGACTGGAAAGGACCTTTAAGATCATCAAGTCCAACCCAACACTGTCAAGTTCACCACTAAACAATGTCCACATATACATGGTTTTTCCAGCTCTCCAGGCATGGTCACTCCACCACTGCCCTGGCTGCCCTGTTCCAGGGCTTGAAAACTCTTTGGGGATGATGATTTTTTTCCTCATGTCTAACCTAAACCTCCTCTGGAGCACCTTGAGGCTGGTTTCTCTTGTCCCCATCACTTGTTACTTGAGAGAACTTACTGATCCTGATTTAAACTAGATGCTAAGAGGTTCTTTACAGTGAGGGTGGTGAAACGCTGGAACAGGTTGCCCAGGGAGGTTGTGGATGCTCCCTCCCTGGAGGTGGTTCAAGGTTGGGTTAGAGGAGTAACCTGTTCTATTGGAAGGTGGCCCTGCCTATGGCAGGGGGTTGGAACTAGATTATCTTTGAGGTCCTTTCCAAACCATTCTGATTCTCTCTTCAGCCTCCTTTGAGGTGTTCCAATATCCTACAGGAACATGAGATACATAAATGATCTACAAAAAAAAAAAAAAAAAATTTAAAAGAGCTCAGTTTAAAAGAGTTCCAAAAATCACATGTGATTGCATCATGAACACTCTACAAGGGATGCCAGCAATGTGCTGGTTCTGCTTATGCTGGGCTGGCTCAATCTGAAAGCCAAGCAGAAGTGTCAACTTTGCAGTATCCATAAATGCATCTTCCAGCATGGTGAAAAGATAGCAGACTACACCCATCTGCAAAGATGTACCTGAGATTTCAGATTCTGCTGTGGTGGAAACCCTGGGATTGGGATTTTTAGAACTAAAGCTAGATTTGACACACTTTCTGGGGTTATCAGACAAGAAGCTCTGAAGTCAAAACTCAATCCCAGTTCAACATTTATTCCCCTCACTCTAGGTAGGGTCTTGAACAGCTGAGGGAATTGGAGTTGCTCAGCACAGAGAAAAGGAGGCTGAGGGGAGACTTTCTGGCTCTCTACAATTGCCTGAAAGGAGCAAGATGGGTGTCAGTCTCTTCTCCTATGGAACAGGCAGAAATGGCCTTGAGTTCTGCCAGGGCAGGTTTAGGTTGAAAACAAGGACAAACTTCTTCCCCCAAAGGGTTTTCAAGGCCTGGAATAGGCTGCCCATGGTAGTGGTGGAGTCCTCATTCCTGGAGGAATTTCAAAGCAATGTAGGTGTGGTGTTGAGGGACATGACAGCGACAGACAGGATGATCTCAAAGGTCTTTTCCAACGGAAGTGATGCTACAATTTGCTCACACCCTGCTTTGTACCAGTCTCCCAGGACATAACAACGATGATTTTTTGTGATCAGATGCCTTGGAACCATTATGAGCAAACTCCCACCCTCAGCCTAAGCCCTGGGCCTCAGTGATGCTCCAGGGACCAGGACTCACCTGAAGAGGTTTTCTGCTCCTGCTCTCATCCTCATCTCCTTGTTGATCTGTTGGTTAATCCGTGCTCGGCGATGCTGCAGTTTGCTGCGCTGGGTCTGGGCAAAGGGGTCACAGCCCTGCTGAGAGAAGAGGGCAAGGTCTCACCAAAACATCCAACAGTTGGGGACTACTAAAGACCCTTTCAGACCCCAGCATTGCCTTTGAATTCAATGTTATTATCCTATATCACACTGTTGAATGATCTAATCTCCTATGACAAGGTGACCTACTCAGCAGATGAGGGAAAGGCTGCACATATGTCTACCTGGACTTGAGTGAAGACTGAAGCCTTTAGTAACACTTCCTTCAGTGCTCTCCTGGCTGCCCATGGCTTGGACGGGTGGAAGCTTCACTGGGTGAAAAACTGGCTGATTACTTGGGTCCAAAGAGGGATCATGGATGGACTGGTGTGGTAGTTTGGGCTGGGCCTAGGCTCTCAAGAAAACTGAAGAGAGAGTGTCCTGATGGGAACCTAGGGCCCCCCCGCAAAGTACCACAACTTGAATGTAGTTGGTGGTCAGTCACGAGGTGTTCCCCAGGGCTCAGTAGTGGGGATTTCCATGGTTTCGGACACAAAACAAGACCCAGAGGGCTGCAGATGGCTCAGTATAACCCCAGAGCTCAGGAACAGATGTGACCCTGTGTCTCATCCCCTGCTGACTGAGGGGATGGAGCACAGACAGCAAGTCAAGAGTTCATAGGGGCGGAGAAGCGAGTTGCACAGAGCAGTAAATTAATTCCATCCCTGCCTCCTTCCTTGGCTTCAGCTTGGACTTTCTGCAGACAGGGAAGTGCATTTCATCTCAGACTTCAGGAAATAGACAGCAATATCCTTCTGTCTTGTGGAGGCAAGAGGCTATTATGGGATGCCCGAGGCAGAGAGGTTACCAGGAGGAGCATCTCTGAATTCAGGGCCACAAAAGGCCTGCCCAAGCAGAGATAATTTCCATTGTGCAAGGAGAGGTTCAGATGCCTGAGATGGCACAAGGCTAAACAGTTTAAGATGATGGAGATCTCTAAGCCTCCTTTTCATACACCACTGCAAAGCATGGGTAGATCCCAAGAACATATTAAGGTCTGCTGTAGCACTAAATAAATTTCTGCAAAGTCATTATTTCATTCTCTTCCTTCCCTCAAAAAAACTCCATCTGCTGTGTGCACATTAGTCTTACCTGCTCCCCACTGCTCTCCCTCCACTATTGCTAGTGGCACCCCTATATCAAAAAGGGATTTTGCTGCCCAAGAAAGTTCTTCAAGAATGCCCACTCTCATCCTGTCCAAAACACCTCCTCAGTTAATTGCTGTCCTGTAGATCTCTACATGGGCCTCACCTTGTCTCACCACATCCTACAGTCTCAGATCCAACCAGCCAGGGCAACACTATCTAGAAAATATTGGAGATCCCAGTGTCACGCTGTGAAAACTTCTCTGAGGAAGCAGGGAAGGAAGAAAATAAATCCTTGCCCCAAAAAAGGATGAAACCAGCTTTGATTAGCAAGTATGAAATGGAAATCTTTGTGTTTTCATGGGTTTCAGATTCTGAAAACTAATTTCTTATGTTTCAAGCCCACTAAGTAGTGGCCCCTTTGAAAAGGGCCTGGGATTAATGTTGGCATTTTCATTTAAGTGAAAGACTTGAGCTCCTAATTGGTACACTGGAGACAGAAGAATCAGAATGACTCCATCTGGTCCATTAATCTGCAGGATTAGTGCATTACAGTAATCCATGAATTTGTTGAAATTAGTGAAGGAACAAGCTGGAAGCATGAGACTGGTGATGCTGGAAGAGTGGTTAAGTGGGACATTAAGGAACAGTCCAACAGCTACACAAATCTTGGATCAGGAAGAAACATATGAAAGGTTGCTCCAAAAGCATCTTCATGGTTTGCTTCTGGGACACTCACTCATCTTGCATGCACCATAGCGGGGGGAAAAAAAAAAATAAATCCAGAAACTGGAAGCAAAAGGATAAGGATGAAGAATCCCACACCATGGAGATCAACAAGCACCCAGGTTTTCCATGCAAGGAGCTGAGCCAACCCTTGGAAGAAAAACACAACCCTATCATGCAAACAGTACCGCAATCTGAGCACCCAAAGGTTCTCAGAGCAAAGAAGGTAGCACCACACTCATCCAGAAAGTGGCTGCTCCTGCAAATGACCAAGATGGTTACAAACATTGTGCCTTTGAGGATGCTTCTTCGCATAGCGTGAGATGTCAACCTAGAGATGGCGATTAAAGCTTAAGAGGGAGGAAAAGGTGTAATTCAAGGCCACCTCCTCTTGTTCTGTCCCCTGATACTAGAGAGAAGAGACCTACTCCCACCTCACTCCAACCTCCTCCATGCTCTCAGAGGAGAGTATGTCCATCTCCCAACAGCTTACATTCAAAGGAACCCAATGCTTTACCTGTGTCCATATCCTTGGAGTCTTCCCTGTCCATGGTAGGGATATTGGAACTAGATGACCTTAAAGGTCCCTTACAACACAAACCATTCTATGACTCAAAACTGCAACTGAAAACTACAGAACAGAGCTTATAAAGTATGTGGTGAAAGATTTAAGAGTGCCTTACATAAAGGAGGGGTCACCAAACTCCACTGTTGGGCTATAAAAGGGATTTTCATTGCTTAATTCTTCTTTGAGCAAGCTCTGGAGTTCAACTCTTTATAGTCAGAAAGATGTGGCATTTCAACCAGCTTCTTGGGTTTTGAGGTGCACCTAGAGACATTCAGAAAGTAAATCAGCACCTCCTCAGAAGGAAAAAAAGGTCTGGAGAAGAGAAGTTTCCAGAAAGACCTTCTTCCAGCCTTTTAGCACTTAAAAGGTCCTACCAAAAAAATTAAAAAATTATGTAGATGGTGACAGAATCACAGAATGATAGAATGGTTTGGGTTGGAAGAGACCTTTCATGTAGTCCAACACCCCTGCAGCAAGCAGGGGCATCTTTAACTAGAGCAGGTTGTTCAGAGCCCCATGCCACCCAGCCAGTGTGTCACCTGGAGCTGCTGTGATAGGAAAAGGGGTGATCATTTGAAACTAAAAGAGGGAGATTTAGACCAGATAGATGAAAGTAATTTTTACAATGAGAATGGTGAGACATTGGCCCAGGCTGCCCAGATAGGCGATAGATGCCCCATCCCTGGAACCATTCCAGGTCAGGTTGTTTGAGGTTCTGAGCAAACTGTTCTAGTTGAAGATGTCCCTGCTGACTGCAGGTGGGTTGGACTAGATGAGCTTTAAGTTCCTTCCAACATGAACCATTCCATGACTCAACAGAAGAGTAAAATTAGGTGCCTAAGAAGTGGCCAGGTTGACAGGATAGTTCTTTTCCTTCCTAGTTCAAAGTTTTTGCACAGAAGTGAGTACATAGATCTTCCAGTAAGAGGCCATAAATTGTCTAGCAGAGCTTCTGTGTATGCAAAGGACAGCTATGAAAATGAGCAAAGGGTCATTAAGTTATATGAGCTGTGTCCAGCTCTGAAGCTTATTGCCTCTGACGGAGTAGGATTAGAGACAGAATTATTGTAGCAAGATCGTTTCATGCTCAGAAGACATCTGCCAACTAACATCAAGTTCAATCCTCAGTGTGACAATGTTATGGAAAGTCCTCAACCAATGCTTCCAGATAAGGAAGAGAGAAGAAGTCAGAACATCCCACTCAGGAAAGGCCAAGACAAACAGAGCCCCTTTGAGGGATGTGAAGGCCTTTGTCAGCTCTACCCTCCAGAGATGAGGTAACATCTACAGTGATGCAATGGTGCTGTTAACTCCCCACCACCTCCTCTAGCTCAGAAGCATCCATCTGGGATGTTAAACAGGGCAATTACGTGGTTAAGCTTTCCTTGTATAAGCAAGTCCTTAGGGAACATTTGTAAGTGATGATCAACAAGTGTACTTTGCACTTCATGTCTCCAGTAAACACAAGGAGATGAAGCCTTGATATGTCTTGGGTGGCAAGGCACACCTAGAGCATTGTTTATGACCTCAGTGCCAAAAGCAGGCCACCACCTCCCTGCACTAATGACAGAAAAACTCATTAGCTGCAGGAAGAGATGGATGCCAGCAAGTCCAAAGGGCAAAACCATGCACAAAGGGACTCATTTCTGCTAGAAGAACAGGCGCTCAGCTGTGGGAAGCAATCAGGGGGGAAAAGCAAAACCTAAGCGTATGAAGTGATCACAGGATGACTATGAGTTGGCAGCTTGTGTAGCTGTGAGTCTACTTAGAGCACCAATGGGTATTGAGGTAAAAGGTCCTAGCTGCCTGCAGAGCTTTGCTGGATTCACAGGAGGTGCTCCACAACCTACCTGCTGAAGCATGGACCAAGCTGTGCCACCTCTAAGACTGGCTTCATAGAATCACTAAGGTTGCAAGAGACTTTTAAGATCACAGTCAACTATAATCCAGCTGTCACCACCAAGATTATTGCCAGTTAGAGAAGTTGAAGAGCACCCACAGAATAGCAGAAGAAACTGAAGAACCACAGAATTGTTTTGGTTGGAAAAGACTTCTGAGTACAACCATCAACCTACCATCACCATGGCCACTAAACCATGTCCCAGAGTGCCATGTCCACAAGTTTCTTGAATGTCTCCAGTGGTAGTGATTCCACCATCTCCCTGAGCAACGTATTGCCATGTCTGACCACTCCTTTTTTTCAGCGAGGGAATATCTTGGTTTGAAGGAAATAAAATGATCTGCTCCAAAATTTGCCACGAAGGTTGTGCACTGCACGTGGGCAGCAGCAGCACATCTTCACTGTAGTCCTGGTGCCTCACGGTAGATAACATGGGCTCAGTTTCAATGCAAAGTGGCATGGCTGACACCATAGAATCATCAACTAGTTTGGGATGGAAGGGACCTGTTAAACGCCATCTAGTCCAACACTCCTGCAGTCAGGAGGGACATCTGCAACTAGAGCAAGTTGCTTGGAGTCCTGTCCAACATGAGCTTGAACATTTCAGGGATGGAGCCTCTACCACCTCTCTGGGCAACCTGTTAAGATGATGTTGTCCAACAGAGAGTTGAACTGTCTGTTGGGATTTAACTCAAAGGGCAATGGTTTCAAACTGGAGCAAGGTAGATGGACACTAGAAAGAAGTTGTTTACTAACAAGGTGGTGGAACACTGGAATAAGTTGCCCAGAGAGGTAGTGGAGGCCATATCCCTGGAGACATTCACGGGCAGGCTTGATGGGACTCTAAGCAACTTGATCTAGTTCAAGAAGTCACTGCAGCTTGGGTGGACTAGATGACCTTTAAAGGCCCCATACAATCAACACATTCTAAGACATTCTAAGACCTCTCCAATGCGGCTTTGCTCCCTAACACCAAGCAGCTGTTGAAGTTGCTTGCTCAAGAGCCTGCCTTAGAAGAAACAGCAGGAACTCTGCTGTGTGACTCATCTCCACCTCACCTCATGACAGCCACCCCAAGTGCTCCTTCTACCCACACAGAGAACTGGCAGTCAGAAGAGACTACATAAAATAGCAAAGCCCTTGGAACCAAAGACAGAACCAAGCAAGGCTACAAAACAAGCCTGAGATCAGGTTTGACATCTCACGACCATGCGAGCCATGATGCAGCTCAAGTCACAGCAACCTTTGGACATCACATGTCATCCCATGTGCAAACTGTGCTCCTGTCTAGAGAAGTTCCTTTAGGTAGGATCTGAATTCACGGGCAATGTCAAAGCCACACTGATGCTGAGCTGGGTTTGCTGCTAAGCCTAAAGATGCCCATTCTTCAGAGTTGTCTTATTGAGTCCCGTGGTGGTGAGCTCCTACAGCACTCACCACCATTGAGTGAGCAATCCACTAACCTTTCCAGCACTACTAGTCTGTGTTCATGATGAGATTAAAGAAACCAGCACATAGAAGAGCACAAAATGCTAAATAGACAGCTTCTGACCAGGAGGCCTTAAACCACACCAGGGATGGTGACTGAAGAGCTAAAGATCAGTGCTTGGGAAGATCAACCACCAACCAAGTTGGTCTAGAAGTTATATTAAGTCAGAGCTGTCACTAAGTCACAAAATGGTGGGGGTTGGAAAGGAACACTGAAGATCATATAGACCAACCCTCCTGTAAAGCAGGGTCACCCACAGCAGACTGCCCAGGAACACAAGGGCCTGATAAGTTTGGAATCTACTCAGAGAAGACGACTCCACAATATCTCTGGGCAGCCTGCTCTAGGGTTCTGTTGTCCTCACAGCAAAGGACTACTGCTCCTGTTCAGATGGAACCTCCAGGGTTCCAGTTTGTGCCCACTGCCCCTTGTGCTATCACTGGCCACCACTGAGAAGAGTCTAGCCCCATTCTCTTGATTCCCACCCTTTAGCTCTTGCTGAGGATTGAGAAGACACCCTCTCAGGCTGCTCTTCTTTGGGCTAAACAGCCTCAGGTCTCTCAGCCTTTCCTTCTCTCAGAGATGTTCCAGGCCCTTCAACATCTTCATAGCCTCACCTGGACTGTTTTAGATAGTGCCCTGTCCCTTGAACTGGTGAGTCCAGAACTGGACACAGTATTTCACCTGTGGCCTCTCTAGGGCAGAGTAGAAGAGAAAGAGAACTTCCCTCAACCTGCTAGCCACAGTCCTCTTCATGCATCTAAGTAGACCATTGGCCTTCTTGGCTAGCTCATGGGCAACCGGTTGCCCACCAACACTCCCAGGTCCTTCTCTGGAGAGCTGCATTCCAGCAGGTTACCCCTCACCTGCACTGGTGCAGGGGGTAACGCCTCTCCAGATGCAGGACTCCACACCCATCCTTGTTGAACATCACGATGTTCCCTTCAGCCAGCTCTCCAGCCAGTCCAGGTCACCACTAACCAGCAGCACTGCCTCACAATGTGTCAGCTGGGATTATTCTGCAGCCCACGAGTTTTTGAGTCAGGCCAACAACAGGACAAGTGGCCAAGTGACCCTGGTTTAGCCGTGGGATAGATAGGAAAACAAAAGCCTGAGAACTGCTCCACACACAAAAGCAGGCTTGAAAAATCCCCTTTTTAGCCGATTATTGATCATTTCCTTCTCCTCTCAGCTAAGAGCATTTCACTGGAGCTTCAAAACAAAAAGTTGGTTGCAAACAAGTATTTTTGTTTCTTCCCTGAATGTTTCATTAGATACAAAACCCCCTATCATGTAACTAATCTGATGAAGCCCTCTGGCTGCAAGCTGTTTTTCTGTGGGAGACAGGAGCAGCTAAAACCTCTAAAACCTTTTATTGAGAAGATGGTTACATCACACAGCCTTTTAACAAATGAGTTGAGGATTAAGGTTTTACATTTCCCAACAAAGTGCCCTCACTGTTGGATGATGGATTCAGCAAGAGGAAGGAAAAATAAAATAAGGCAGGGGGAAATCCCCCAAACATAAAAATATGGGGGATTGAATGCTTTTAAACAGCAAAATTTGCATCTAGAGGTTGAATTTTAGGAGCATGAAATTGCTCTGGGATGCTGAGAGAGATATCATGAGAGCCAGGGCAAGGTGCCAGCAGGAAACAGATGTTATAAATTTGATATTAGGGAAGTTTTCTCTCCCAAAAAAGTTGTCAAACCCTGGAGCAGACTGCCCAGGGACATGGTGGAGTCCTCATTCCTAGAAGGGTTTTTTAAGACAGGAAGATGTGCTCCTGAGGGCCACAACCTAACAACTTGACAGTGTTAGGTTTATTCATAGAATCACAGAATCATTTTGGGTGAAAGCACTCAGCCAGATTCTGGAGCTGGTGTTATCCTGAGATTGTAACATCGAGGATCAATCTGATCTTGAAGACACTTAAGCTTGACCTACTTCGGCAGAGCTGAAGAGGTTAAAACATTAAATCAGGTTGGCACTGACCCAGGGTCTTGTTGAAATAGCAGGTACTGCTTGTAAGGGAGGAGTAGGAGGATTCCTATTCCCCATTTCTTCTGAGTGCAGATATCATTGACTTGATGATCTTAAAGGCCTCTTCCAACCAAAATGGTTCTGTGATTCTATGTGTCCAGGTCAAAAAAAGTCACCATCACAACATCTTTTGGGATCCCCTATGAGGAGTAAACACACAACACCCATGTCAATAGTTAGATTTGATGACTGTAAAGGTCTTTTCCAACCTAAATGATTCTGAGTCTAGGCTCAAATAAGTCACCATCACAGCAGCCTTTGTAATCCCCTGGAAGGAGCAAATGCACAACAACCACATCAACAGCTCCTGAAAAAAATACAACTAGAATCATAGAATGGGTTGGGTTGGAAGGGATCTTTAAGATCATCGAGTCCAAGGATTATTAAGTTGATGGTGGCTACATCCAGAAGAAACTGGGGAATAAAAGTCCTGTTGCTCTTCCCTTACCAGCAGCACCTGCTATTTCAACAGGAACCTTCAGCGCCAGCCTGGTTTAACATTGCAGCCTCTTCAGGTCCCCTCAAGGAGATCAAGCTTTGATAGGACAGGAGGAAATGGCCGGAACTGAGATTATCAAGAAATAAAATATTTATTCAAAGAGCAGTTGGGCATTGGAATAGGCTGCCCAGGGAGCCTATTGTGGAGTCACCACTCCTGGAGGTGAATTCCATGAAATGTATGGACACGGTATTTTGGGACATGGTTTGATGGCCATAGTGGTATTAGGTCAATGGTTGGACTCAATGATCTTAGAAGCCTTTCCCAGCCAAAACAATTCTATGATTCTATCTAGTTCCAAGCCCACTGCCATGAGTGGGGGACATATTCCACTAGACCAAGTTGCTGAATGTTTTGTCCAGTCTGGTCTTGAACACCTCGAGAGTGTTCAAGAAGAGGCTACCTTGATAATGTCTGTTTAAAAAAAGCTGATAGCATTAAAAGGAAGTCTAATCACCTGGGGGGGTTAATTAGCAAGAATAATCGTGTTATGACAGATGTTGCAAATCCCCAGCCAGATCCCTCCCCACTAAAGCTTTGCAGTATTTTCCTGTTATTCTCCTCTGGTAGATCCAAAAAGAGTACATTAATGGCTTCTAAAAGGGAACTATTGTCTGCACCCAGAAGAAACTGGGGAATAGGACTCCTGCTGCTCCTCCCTTACAAGGAGCACCTGCTATTTCAACAAGACCCTGGGTCAATGCCAACCTGGTTTAAGGTTGCAGCCTCTTCAGCTTCACTCAAGGAGGTCAAGCTCAAGTGACTTCAAGATCAGATTGATCCTTGAGACTGCAATTTCAGGATTAAAAAGCAGCTCCAGAACCTGGCTGAATTCTGCTTTTTGGGTGGGCTGATTTTTTTTTTCCCCAATGGGATGGATTTTTTATGTTGTTTTGGTTTGTTGGGTTTCTTAGGTTTTTGGAGGGGAGGGTGCTTTTGCAATTTTTTTCTCTTTTATAGGTGTCTTTCAGGGAGTTGCTTTTTTAATGGACCTTTTTGGGGAGCTGCTTTTTAATGGGGCTCTCTTTTGGGTTTTCGTTGTGGGGTTTTTGTTCATTTCTTTGTTTAGGTGCTGTTTATTTTTGCCAAAGGGCTGCAGAGAGGCAGCTCTCTGCTGAAGAACAAGTTTTAGAAATTATACACTTGCAAGAAGAGATCAGATTACAGGTTCAACCTACTACAGGTTTTATAAATCCAGCTCCCAGGGGACAAACCTAACGGGAGCCATGCTTAGACAGCTCCAACAGTTAACATTTACCTGTCTTTTCCTTGGTATAAACAGCACTTTTTAAAGCCTCCTCCACCTCAAGAGCTCACACTGACACCCAAGGGATGCCCAGCAGGGTTGGTGGCAGGCTGACGACAATCCCTGTTGGTTTCACCTCATTTGTTACTAATTAAATGAGTGATGCTAGTGAAGCTATCGGCCCCATCTCGCACACAGAGCCACTGCACCCACTTTCCTCATGGGTATATCCTGGGCTGAAGTGTGCCAAGGAGTAACACCTACCTTGGTACCTCTGATGATGACAGGAGGGATGGGTAATGCCTAGTTGAATCATCTTACAGGCAAAAAAGGAGAAAAAGCCAAATCCAGGAAAATTTGGCTAAAAGAAGTCTCTGGGAAGCTTCTAGGCTGAGGAAGCAGAAGATGGGATAGAGTGGAGCTTAAGAGATGATGAGCTATGAGATAGTTGTATAAGGTTTATGGATGAGCTACAGGACACATTTCTACTGCACATCATACGTCAAACCCTTCCCCAGCCAACTCCATGCCATGACCTGACACCTCCAGCATGGTTTGATAACTAACATGCACCTGCACCCCCATCCATGGAGATCACAACCCCCATGGAGGTGAGGCCTTGAGCAGCACAGTCTGGAGGAAGGTGTCCCTGCCTATGGCAGCAGGTTTAGAACTAGGTGATCTTTAAGGTCCCTTCCAATCCAAAGCATTATATGATTGCATAGACCCAACATGGGCACCCTGCCCCATGGGGCATTCTCTGGGTGCTTTGGCCACCTGCACAAACCCCTGGCACCCCACCAACCGCATCTCACCTTCCGGGTGCTGCTGCTCTTCAGGGCTTGCAGGAGGACAAGATCGCTGTCCTTGTCCCCTGTCCCACCACCATCCGGGCTCTCCTCCTCAGGTGGCATCATCTCCAAGGGTGCAGCATCCAAGGGTTGAAAGGGGCGGGCCCACAACTGGAGGTTGCAATCTCCTGCTTGACCTCACAGGGTGGCTCTGGGGCTTGGTGGCTACTCTGGTTCTCCTGGCCTAGCCTCACGAGCTAGTAGTTCCCCCAGAACGGGAGGATCAGAGCCCAGTCCTGTCCTGAGTGGGGACTTAAACCCCCAATAACTCCCCTTAGCGCCACCCCTGATGGAGGGGAAGGGGGTTAAAACCCACAGGTCCTTAGAGTTACCCTAGATGGGAGGGGAGAAGAACAAATCCCAGACTCCCCCACTTAGAGCTACCCCGGACGGAGGATGGGAGTAGGCTAAACTCCACGGACCCTTTTAGAACTACCTGACGGGGAAAGGGGTGGATAAACTCCCGCAAACCGTCCTTATAGAACTGGTGGGGACACAATCCGACACAACCCCCCCCCTCGCCAAACTCCTCCAGACAGCGGTCACCCCTCTCAACCCCC
>VWYK01106391.1:0-36875 GCA_013399775.1 Semnornis frantzii | reverse complement strand
TAAATGGTATGATAAAATCTTTTAAAATATGTCTGTTACTTTATGTGAAAACTGGTGAGTACTCAGTCTTATGGCATTTATTAATTGAATTAGTAATCAATCATATGCTTATGCTGTTAGCAGTTGATCTGTGTAGGCCAGCAGGTCAAAGCCTGAAGGGCATGGCCCTTTCACTGAGCTGTAGAAAAGACCCTGACATCAGTTGCAGCTTCCTAAACTGACTTTACCAATAACCCAGAGGACTGAGGCATTGGGCAAGGACGAGGATGATGACAACAGTTAGAGGACTAGAGTAGCTCTGTTGGAAGGAAAGGCTAAAAGACCTGGGGCTCTTTAGCCTGGAAAACACTTAGAGGGGCTCTTATAAATGCATGTAAGTATCTAAAGGGTAGAATTCTCAAGAGCTGGGCTGAGCTCCTCTCAGTGGTAGCTAGGGATAGGACAAGGGGTAACAGATACAGACAAGAACACAGGAGGTTTCACTTCAACGCAAGGAGAAATTTACAATGAGGGTGACAGAGCAGTGAAGCAGGTCGTCCAGAGAAGTTGTGACATCTTCTCTGCAGAGATTCCAAACCCATCTGGATACGTTCCTAGGTAACCTGCTCTGANAAACCCGTCTGGATACGTTCCTAGGTAACCTGCTCTGAGTGAACCTTCTTTAGCAGAGGGGTTCACTAGATGATCTCCAGAGGTCACTTCCAACTCCTACCATTCCATGATCACTGAACATGCCGTTTTGACTCAAGGCAACTCATTGCTGTACGCCACGCGGTACTGACAGTGCTTTTGCAAAACACACTGAGTTCCAACAGTCCTGAGTCATTCCACAATCTAGATCATTGGTCACTCTGGCTGGAGTCACCAGTAGCTCTGGCTAAACAATGGCATTTTGCCATGGTTTGTACAGAAAACAGCCAGTAGCTGCAGGGAGAGTTTGGGGAGGATTTTGGGATGAGCACAGGGAGGACTGGAGGACCGATGCTCCCATATCCATGCTTTAGGCTGCTGGGCTGGGGGTGATGATCTTGTTAAGCATACAAATGTGAAAGAAAGGCTTTAAATTTACATTGGCTTTATATGCATGAATCTTTGTGTACTTTACTTCCTTCAGGCTTTAAGCACAAGAGAATTAAACTGATTGTTTGAAAACTAAAGAACAAAGAGGAAGCTAAGCTGTAATGTTAACTAATTCTCTTTCAACTGGACTTCTACAAGAATCAAACGTGTTGTTACCAGCAGCTGTTTGAATTCTTTGTGCCATGCTAGCCATTTAAATTCAAGCTAAGAAATGTCTCAGGGCCACATTGAAAGTGCATTACTGGCAGCTAGTGTTAGTGTTGCTATTACTGTTCTGTATTGTAGCACTACCTAGCAATAAAACAAATATTTATACACACACATCACTGTACGTTCTTGGTGACTACAACTTTGGCATTTTAAAACCAAATAAGCTGGAGCATAAGAATATCTTTTTGCTTGGCAGCTGCATGTGATTTCTCCTGGTGGATACACTAAAGAATTCTCACCACTGCCCTAAATTCTTTTGTACTGGGCTGTATACAAATATCTGTGTCAAAGCCATCCTTAGACAATTTAAACTAAAGTATACTGCAGAGGTGAAGCTGGAATTAAGTGTTACAGTTTCTCTGTGTAATAATAGTTCCTTATTGTTTCTTCTGTTTTATTTGGGTGTTTTGCTGCTTGCTTATTGAAATAATTTAGGAGATCAGAGTTTGTGGATATTTGACCATTTTTGGCAGCCTGTTATTTATCAGTGAACTGAAAATTCAACACTCTAAAATATACAATAACGATAATAATTATAAATGGATTTGTGCAATGTAAATATCATCTTGTAGATACTTGGGTCTTCTCAAGAATGTTCCCTCTGTCACTCTTGTTTATACTAAGGATGTGTTTGATAAACTGAAATCTCCTGCTTTTGACAGCCAGATTTGAAGAACTGTACTTGGGGATTACATGAAAGGAATTCAGTGGTTTCAAAGCTTTCCAGGTTCTTTTAAACTAGACTGGCTCCTTTTCTTGTTGATAGCAACAGGCATGTTGGCATTTCATATTAATATTTGTTTTCATGTGAGCAGAATGTGTGAGGGAACTTATCAGCGTTAATAACCAGAGAAATGTAAACCGTTAGGTGTTTTTTTAGGACATTCAACAACAACAACATCAAAATGTGAGGCTTTGTAGAACCAGAGCATCTATTGTGGCAAAGACTAACATATCTATGGAATATGTGTTTATAGAAAGCTTCCCTTTTCACCTAATGTAGATCACAGGATGTTAGGGTTTGGAAGGCACCTCTGGAGATCTTTGAGTCCAACCCCTGTGCTGGAGCAGGACCATATAATCTAGTACAGGTTGCACAGGAATGCTTCCAGACAAGTCTTGAAACTTTCTAGAGGAGGAGACTCCACAATGTCTCTGGGAAGCCTGTTCCAGTGGTCTGTGACTCTTGCAGTAAACAAGTTCTTCCAGGTGAGGTGTTACCAGGGCAGAGTAGAGGAGGAGGAGAACTTCCCTCAAATCTGCTGGACACACTCTTCTCAAGGCACCCAGGATTCCATTGGCCTTCTTGGCCACAAAAGCACATTGCTGTCCCATGGATAGCTTGTGGTCCACCAGGACTCCCAGGTCCTTCCCCACAGGGCTGTTCTCCAGCAGCCCTGGAGAGTACTCCTAACCTAGTACAATTTATTATTCCTTCCCAGGTGCAGGACTCTGATGTTAATAGTTTTTCTGATGCTCAGGAACAACAATATATAACATAACGCTATTTGTGCGAATAAGCATTCATTTGAATGAGAATGAGTTTTGCATACATATCTGCATGTGTTTAGGGGAACACCTGGTCCTTATAGTATAAGGTGTAGTATATAAATATTAGTCTACTACGTGCAGTAGAGAATTGTGCTGTGAGCAGTCATTCATCCACTGCTGTCAAATATTCATGGAAGGGAGCATGTCTTTATTCTTGAATGCAAGTCTGCAAGAAGGCTTTGTGCAAAGGAGGATTGTGCCTTTGTCACTGGTGTCCTGTAAAGATCACAGCACACCTGCTGCTCTCTGAAGATACCAAGATAGAGACATTTTTGACAGCTACTCATTGACCAAAACCCTCTCTGCTGTTGGACAGTTGGTCAATGTGACAAGAAATTGATCTCTTAAACAGCTTATATCTCTTTGTAACAAATGAAAACTGGTATTTTATGTATTCCAGGTGAGTCTAAGGACATACATGTCTTTCCCAGGCAAGGTAAATATTTGTCCACATGGAAAGGAGTAGAGTTACTCTCCAGACTGTTTTCTAACCTTCATTTGAGCAAGCTTCCAAATGCCTTTCCTATGCTTGATCTATTAACTGGCAAACAGTGTTAATAAGTAATAATAAATGAAGTTCACTGGATTATTTTATTCTATCCTCTACTGTATGCCATGCTTCTTGCTTTGAGTTTCCTCTCAGCGGAGTCTGTAGTACAAAAAAACTTTGGGGAGCAGTGAAAGTGCCGATGCCACACAAGAATTGGCAGTAGATATTCTGAGTGTATTGTATTTATGGTAATTACTAACTGGTTACTTGAGCTGCCTCTCTGGATAATGAAGTCAAGAGAAAAATTCTCTCATCCAAGGCAGGTACCTGATCTTCCTAGGGATAACACACATCAAAGATACTTCCTAGGGATAACACACATCCAGTTACTGCCTCAAGGGCAGCTGTTCTAAATGTGGAAGGTAGTGGGGTTTTATTGATTAACAGTAGTTGACTTGTCCTTAACTCTGCACTTTTATCTTCTACCTGATCCATAGTCACAATGAAATAACCACAACAGTAAATTATCAACAGAGGATGAATTCTTTGTGTGAAAACATTTTAGTCCTGCTTTTAAAAGGATAGATGCTTAACACTGAGCTTATTTAGAAGAACTAGTTCTTAATTGATTTTTTTCTATTATTTTTTTAATGAATCAGTATTCTTGGGGAAAAAAAAAAAAACTAATACAACTTCAGAGCCAATTCATTAACTAAACTCAGATGGGTTTTGTTTATGTTGTGCTTAAAATGTGCTGTCTGGACAAGCTTGATAATATAAACTATACAAAAAGCAAGTCGGGTCACACTTGGTAATCCAATCCAATCCAAGTTGCTTTATGCAATCCTGAAAGTTTTTGCTAAGCCATCAAAAAAGACAACATCTTTTATACAGAAAGATATTTAAAGATCTATAAAGTAAATTATTTCTGGTTAAATGGAAGAAAACACAAACTTAGTCTAATTTCTCTCCAAAAAATGCCTCTCCTCTGCTCTGCTTCTTTCAGATTGTTGAAAATTTGGCTTATGATTATTTCTTCCCCATTTGTTCATCCTTCATGCTGTTTTGTAATGTGGCATCTTTCTTCCTTTCATAATTTTGTCTCTGTGCTGTCCTTGAGTGCTTAGTATCTCTTTGGCTAAAATAGACATATCTGCTGATTTCCACTTAGTTTACCATCGAGAAGTGTTTAGTTGTACTGAACTGCAAAGGTATGGTAGAGGTTTCAAAACACAATATAATGACAACTATTATGTTATTACACTTTTGGAGGAGCAACAGAACTGCCGAGCTCTACCCATTTACTGTGGATTTCCACCAAAAGAAGCTCCCAGCTTCAGTGTTAATGCTCTTCCACAAAAATCAAATCAGTTAGTAAATCCTGGGCTTGGAACTGTGCAGATACCTCTCTTTACAGCCCTCTTAGCAAAAATGACAAATAAGATCTAAAATTTTAATCTATAAAATTTGGCTTCTTTAAGCTTTTAAAAGTCAAACAAAACCAGAGCTAATTCAGAGAAAATGATTCTTCAGTGTAAGTGGCTAGTCAATAATATCTGATACAGGAGTGAGCGATGGGAAGTGTACTGTCCCTGAGTAGAAGGCAGCAAGCTTTTTCTCTGCATATTAAACTCATCAGCAAGTGTGGCAGACTTGTTTCCAGAAGGACAAGAGGATTTTGAGAGCCATGCAACATCCAGGCAGTCAGTCCCAAGTGACGCATCTGAGAGGACTGCACTGAGGTTGCTCTGGTAGCAGCAGAAGCATTCCTGGCTTTTGTGCACCTTTCTAACCAATTGCCCATGGCCCAGTGTAATTTTCAGGTATTTGTGTCCGAGGCAGCAGCACTGAGAGGTGAAGGCCATTTTGGAACCTAGAGACCATGAGGGGAGTCCAGTCTGTGAAGGCAAGGGGAGCAAACCCGCAAGTCTTTTCAGCTGCTCTGGTGTAGCATATTCTAGTTTCCATTGCATCGTTTTACTACAGAAACAGCCACAGAATAAAGTACCTTAGTGCTGTTACTGTTAGAAACATTGCTTTGTAAATGTGCTGAGTGGTATCATTTTTCACAAACTTTCAACAATTTTAAAGACAAATAATGGAGACAAGACTCATCTCTTCTCCAGCAAGAAAAAAAAAGAAAAAACATCTGCAACTTCTGCCTTCACTGAGTGTTTATTATGCGCCCCTTCCTGTTTCTTCCAAGGTTTCATTTTCATTTAATTCTATTTTTCCTCACATTTTAAAAACAAACCTCTAGTCTGTATTTAATTTATTCCATGTCTGCTGTAATTAAGTTGCAGATAAACATATGGTTGCCATATGCCAAAGTGATATCAAAAGGAAATGCTTTTTAAGAGACACAGGAGTGAGTGTACTGAGGCCTGGATAATGCTGGTTTAGTTCTTCAGAGTATGGTAAAGTGATAGTCACATAGGGAGTAATGACAAACTGAATTATCTACTGTAGTGTTGAATGAAGCATGAAAAATAATGTGAAAGGAGGCAAATTAATGACAATGGAAATAGGGGCCAGAAAAAGAGACTCTGTAATTAAACAACAACAAAAAAAAAAAAAAAAACAAAAAAAAAACAAAAAAAAAAAAAAAAAGCAGCAAAGCAGATAAACTTTATTGGCAACTTGCTCATGTTACAGGGGTTTGGGGCTGCATGGAGTAAGGCTTCCTCCCAGCTGGCTCCTGGAGCATTGACTTAACCTTAAGAGGTGTTTATAAGATTGAGTCTCAGTGAGATGATCTATAACTCTTAATTTACAGATCCAGTCCACTAAAACATGCAGATCTGCAGACCCCAGACTAGGGGCATGTGGAGCAATTTTCATTCTAGCACCCAGCTGTATGTGTATGACTGCCGGAAACCAAATGTCCTGAGCTTGGGAGGAGAGAGGGGCAGAGAACTGCTGGAGATCGTCCAATGAAGGCTACAAAGATGCTAAGGGAACTGGAGGACCTCTGTGAGGAAGAAAGCCTGAGAGACCTGGGGCTGTTTAGCCTGGAGAAGAGCAGCCTGAGAGGGTATCTTCTTAATGCTCAGCAAGAGGATGGGGCCAGACTCTTTTCAGTGGTGCCCAGTGATAAGACAAGGGACAATGGGCACAAACTAGAACACAGGAGGTTGAAGTTCCATCTGAACTTAAGGAAGAACTTTGCCGTGAGGGTGCTGGAGCCCTGTAGCAGGCTTCCCAGGGAGGTTGTGGAGTCTTCTGTTCTGGGAAGATTGCAAACCTGCTTGGGCATGATCCTGGATGACTTAATCTAGGTGCCCCAGCTTTAGCAGTGGAGCTGGACTGGATGATCTCCAGAGGTCCCTTCCNCATGTGGAGCAATTTTCATTCTAGCACCCAGCTGTATGTGTATGACTGCCGGAAACCAAATGTCCTGAGCTTGGGAGGAGAGAGGGGCAGAGAACTGCTGGAGATCGTCCAATGAAGGCTACAAAGATGCTAAGGGAACTGGAGGACCTCTGTGAGGAAGAAAGCCTGAGAGACCTGGGGCTGTTTAGCCTGGAGAAGAGCAGCCTGAGAGGGTATCTTCTTAATGCTCAGCAAGAGGATGGGGCCAGACTCTTTTCAGTGGTGCCCAGTGATAAGACAAGGGACAATGGGCACAAACTAGAACACAGGAGGTTGAAGTTCCATCTGAACTTAAGGAAGAACTTTGCCGTGAGGGTGCTGGAGCCCTGTAGCAGGCTTCCCAGGGAGGTTGTGGAGTCTTCTGTTCTGGGAAGATTGCAAACCTGCTTGGGCATGATCCTGGATGACTTAATCTAGGTGCCCCAGCTTTAGCAGTGGAGCTGGACTGGATGATCTCCAGAGGTCCCTTCCAACACCATACTGGGATTCTGTGAAATGTTAGTAAACACCTTCTTCAAAGCTTTCTCCTGTCCAGATTGGCATTCATGCTGTTATTTCTCAAGACTGCCCCTCAAAGCTACCCCCAAAATCCTCCTTTCCTCAGCTATAAAGGAGATGTGCAGGTTGGTGGTGCCACTGGTGCTTTTAGTTTGTAAAGAAGGGAACTGAGCAGTGTGTGAGAGGCAGTATGACTGGCACAGGGCCAGAACTGCTTTTTCATCATGGACTTAATTTTGTGAACTCATTCTCTGGTTCTAATGACACTTGTCATTTTGTATAATTTGCTTAACACAGATCACCAGCAGGACTGCTTTACTTGAGCAAAATGCTTTCTTGGCTGGGAAAATGGAAGATGAGTTTATTCTGAGACATAATTACAAGTGGTAAAGTTTCATAAATCCATTTTGCAACTACAGTGTTTTTATACTGTGCAGTTTAGTTGAAGGGAACTTTCAATGTACCATTCTTTAAGGACTTTAAGATACAATTCTAGGCTTTGGAAGCACTTTAAGCCATTTTCAGTGTAGACATTAACAAAATATAACACCCAGGAAGGCATTTATAAAACATTTCTCTTTTATCATTCTCTATTTTATTGTTTAGAAACAGGTTTTGTCAGTTTTTCTCCTGCAGTAGTGGATACAACAGCTTGTTTTATAGCTAGCATTCATTACAAATCCCCATTCCTTCAAGTTGATATTTATTCTTATCCAAAGAGAAAAGCATACTGCCATCTTCCTAAGCACGTGGTGATGACCTGATGAAATTTGACTTTTGATGTGCTAATAATGTCTGTAGCTTTACACTTTAATTGAGATTTAGGTAAACACACTGTGTCCTGAAAACATTGCCATACTTTGCTCCAATTTTTATCATTGACTTATGGTTATGACGTTGTCTTTCAAGCACAGGCCAAATCACCTTCATCTTCACAAAGCCACATGAAGCGGTGATGCAGAAGCTAAATGTACACCACACTTGAGCATTGTGCCACTAGAACATGTGGTTTGGACAAAGAACTGTATTTGGTGCTGAGGCTTCAGCAATGCCTGTTTCCTAGCATGCACGTGGAATTGGAGAGTCACAGAATGCTTTGGGTTGGAAGGGATACCTTCACCCAGTTCAGCCCTCCTGCAATGGTATATTCTGAAGGCTCCAGACTTCTCCCATTGAAAAAGAAGTCTCTCAAAAGAAAAGGCAACTTTGAGACAAAACCCTTCTCATAGCCATGGCTTATCTTACACACATTGCTCTGCCTTGATCTTGCTTTGAATTAATCCTCATGTTCAGATTTGAGTGCACATCAGTTTAGATGGAACTGCTCCTGCCCAGTCAGGCACTGAAAAGGAAGGAAAGAACCAAAAGTATGATGTGTTTCTTTTTGGCTACTCATTTCACAGTTACATGGGAATGGCAGACTGCTCTGTCTCACCTGCTGAAGTCTGAGGGGCATGTTGGTACCAGGAAAGTTAAATATCTTTGACAGACTTTTCATTGACTTAGGGCTCGCCATTGTGCTTTATAAAATACAAGAAACTATAAATCCTTGCTGTATTTTCATGTTGGTGACAGCTGTCTTACAGGATAAAATACTGTAGTTAATTAAAAGGCATGAACAAATTGTCCAATAGCTAAAAATGAAACTCAGAACAAATTTAGTTACATTTCTAGAAAGATGATTGAAAATGTGTGTATGATGACATATTTAACATGGTTTGTGAGCAAGGGTGAGAGTTCTGGGTGAAGTTAGCCCCAAATACTTTAGCAGTGTGCTTAAGGACAGGTACGTTTAAGAGAGTTCTCCTAAATGGAGCTGTAATTATCTAGGCTAGCAGAAGGCTTAGTAAAAGTAGATATGCAAACTAATTTCCAAAACTGTAATTTCTGCACCAGCTTTCATTTCTCAGCCTGGTGATTGTTGGTCTTAAGCACCTGAGGGACTTGATCATGGTAGTAATATTAAAAATATTCCTTTCGTTGTTCTCAGAGTTGGGCTCCTGTAGCTGAAAGTTCAGACTGGGGTTGAAACCAGTGGGCAAAGCTGTTGGAAAGCAGAGCTACTCCAGTTTCCTCTCACTGGGAGAGTGTGGGACAGTGCTCTGGGATGGCTCCCCTCTTGAGCACTACTTTAAGGACTGACTTGAATTTTTGCAGTGGGTAGCAGTCTGGTGGCTGCGGGTTTGATTCTTTAATGCTGCTGGAATTTAGCCATGTTATTGGTATTGTATAGCACCTTAAATTGTCTTCATTTTTTGTATAATTGATGTTTGAACTCCTGGAGTTACATTGATGTCGTTATTTAAGGCCTCAATGCTCCCACCATATCTGTGACTGTAGTGGATGATGCCATGGCCTTAGCTGAGTAAACCATATGTATACATCACCCCGACCCAGAGTCTGAATGGAACATCTTTGGTAAATTGGGAGGTCCCACCTGTGAAGGGGGACTTATAGCAGCACAATTTGCTTAGCATTCAGTCTATGCAGTCCTCCTGACAGAATGCCAAGTTCAACACTAGCAGCAAGTGTGACCTATTGTCCCACTTAAGAGCAGAGAGCTTATTTACTTGCTGAGTGGCTTAGAAGCAAGTTTGTCTGCTTCCAGTATAGTTTCTGCTATACCAGTTTGGCTTTGCTTAGCCATGGATCTTAAGCTGAATAACTTAAAACATATTTCTTTGGAAGAGTTGTGGGATACAGAATACTACTGTGCAATTCTAAACAGCTGAAAAATAATAGATTTTGTTTAAAAATAGTTTCTCCAAGTGTATTCACTGGAGTGAGTCTGTATGGAATCTGTCAGGCTGTGTACTCCATCCCCATGGCCGTCCCCTGTGATTTGAGACTGTTTCTGTTTTGAACAAAAGTTCCCATAAGATTCCCTGCTTGGACTCCTGAAGGAGCTGGAAAAACGATTTCCGCCCAGAAGTAATAACAGCATGGGCTTTTGGTTTTGATCATAAACTGACATTTAAAAGTCATCTGAGGAAAGAAATTTCTTGATTGAAGTTGGGTTTTGCTTAATACAGTTGTCGCTGATCTTTCCCATCTGGTGTCGTGCTACTTGGTGTGATTTCTTTCAGTTGCCTGGTGTCCACTTTACAAGATCCCTTAAGAGTTACTGACTTTCCCAAGAGACCTTTCAGGGGATCAGGCCATTCCGTTACCCAGCTTATTGCTTGGCTTGGGAAAGCTTCACAGCAGAGAGTATGAGGTGGTAGTCAAGTACCCACAGAGTATATCTGGAATTGCAGTTGTGTTCAGATTGAGGCAGCTTGGCTATGCTGCCTGTCTGATGTGTCAGTTATTGTATTTTATATATGGAATATAAAAGGTAAGTTGTGTGAGAACTGCATTTCCTGCGGCTTATTCCCTAAGGATCGTCAGTGCTGAACGTTGCTCGGTTACTCTTGGGTGCAGTAGTTTTGCTTCCTGCTTCTGCTGCATGATGACCCTTACAGAGCTGCCCATAGGTGAGATGAGCAGGCATCTCTGTACGTGGGTCTGGTTGAGGTACAGCTTCATTCTGCTGCTGTGACTTCAATTTGAGCATGTAATGTGCCTGAAGAGAGCTATTTGTGTTTTGGCTTTTTATGTGTTTTGTCGATTGCTAAGATATGATCTTTCCTGCTAAGAAGATGATTTTTTTTCCCAAATCCTGTGAATCTCCCACAAGATCAGATTCTCACAGCATTCAGATGGACTGCCAAACCCCTGGCATGCATTTATGGCAGGGAATAACTGCTTCCCATGTGCAGAACTCACCACCACACATGCTCCCAGGTACATAGATACTTCTAGACAACAGGAAATTAAACACTTTGAGATTTCTTTGAGATGCAGCCCAGAAAGCAAATTATGTCCTGGGCTGCATCAAGAGAAATGTGGCCAGCAGGTCAAGAGAGGTGATTCTTCCCCTCTACACTGCTCTAGTGACACCCCACCTGGAATTTTGTGTCCAGTTCTGGAGCCCCTATTGCAAGAAAGACATGAGCAAGTGTCCAGAGAAGAGCCATGAGGATGATCAGAGGGCCGGAGATCCTCTCCTATGAGGACAGGCTGAGAGAGTTGGGGTTGTTCGGTTTGGAAAGGAGAAGGCTCTGAGGAATCTTATTGTGGCCTTCCAGCATATGAAGGGGGCCTACAAGGGGCCCTTCCAACCTTGACAATTCTGTGATTCTGTACAATGCAAAACCTCACCAACCAGCTTTGGGGTAGCTGCACCAATTATGGCAACTGCACAGCTCCCAAACACTTCATGAGTGCTTTTTATAGCAACTTGAAAGTTGGAACTCTTTCATCCAGTTCCCCTGATCTGTTTTATCTTGTGATTCCCAAAGGGCTGAGTACAGGTGGGTGAAGATAAAACATGACATGGTGTTTAGCTGTGGTATATGGGGATCTCTTGTAAACAAGGAACTTAAAGAGTTGATTTCTCCAGATACAAACTAATCCTAAATGTCTAGGATTTGCAGCCTGGAGTAAAGAGAGTCCTCTGAGCCATGTAATACCCAGACAAATGAAGGCGTGTAATTAATATCAAAGACTTGAGTTATTGATAAGGAAAGCCAGAAAAATTGGGTTTTGTCATAAGAGAAGCAGAATTCCAGAGGGAGTAAAGCTGAGAAAGGATCACTGTTCTGCTGGGCAAGTGACCTTAGATCAGCCACACTTGCATGACTTCCATGCATGTTGCTACCCCTTATGGGTCTTTGTTCCCAGGACAGATTGTGGCCTTTATTCCCCTGGTAAATACAGCACTCGATACTCCGTAGAAATCAGAACCGGCGAATTCCAAGTGTTTTATGTCATTTGGCCTTCTGCACAAACCCCCTTCAGTTTGTCATAAATTCCTACGGCAGAGCAAGGTCACATCTGGTAGCCATTGCAGCCTGCCAGCTGAGGCGTAATCCCGTAAACCCCAGCTCATTGTCTCCAGGGCTTCGCAAAGCCCAGCTCTGCGAGGTGCACTGCCTGTCCCGCCAGCGCTCGCTGGGCTCCCACGAGCTTTTCACACCTTATCAACTGCAAGGTTTGGAACAGGGCTTTGCATCCAGTGCAGCAGGCAGAGCAAGCAGCAGTGCTCAAGTCTTCATGGCAACAGGCTGCCTCTAGATTGTGTTCGCTGCTGCTGCAGCACAACATGTCCCTGCGGGACACAGGCACTGTGCTGCGTATCCATGTGTGTGTGTGTCTCCTCTGAGTAACCTCTCGCTTCACATACTGCTTAACTTGTAAAGGATCCATACAGGGTTGCTCTGCTGTTTTCCTTTACATGTTTTTAAAATAGTTATAGCAAAAGTTAGGAGCGTTGGGCCACTAAAACATGCACTAACCAAGTATGATCCATCTTGGCACATTAACAGTTGCAGATGGCTCCAATTCCCACTAACACGCAAGTTCAATAGGAGTCAATAGCTCTTCCATGTTTCTGTTGTCCCACGTTATCTTGATCATAAGTGCTTATTTTGGTATCTCAGTGCCTTCAAAGCACAGCTTGGAGTTGGTGATCTCAAAAGGAGCAGCTAAACAGAGTGTGCTAGCTGGGTTATTTAAATCAAGGCGGGATGGTGTGTGAAGTGGTGATGTGTGATAATGTGTTATGAAATCGAATCAACAGAAGTCGGTTGAAAAGTACTCTGTCAAGGTTTCCCAGGCCTTGCACAAGGACTTCTAAGACCTGTTTGTACAGCTGTACTGTACTGGTTTTCTCCCTGAGGTGACCCAACTTAAGTATCTCCTGATACAACATCAATGATACCAAAAACCTCAAAGCATCAGAACTCTAAAAGTACACCCAAACGATTAGGATTGTTACTCTTATCAACTAAGCAGATTAAAATCCACTGCAACCAGAAACTAGAAGGTAGAGAAAGTAGCTAGAAACCACCTTGTCTACTCTTGAATTTTTCTGACCTGATTTAAACCTGTTTATTTACAGGGCAAGTATCCTGATGTTGTGACCCTTCCAGAAGGACTGCAGGGAGATTATATCATCCTGAGGAATCCCAAAGTCTCTGAGTGAGTCAAAAATTACCTTTTTTTGATCAATGCAGAGGAAGGATTGTGAGATGTATATTGACAATCTATATAGAACTGGCGTGCTTGAATATTAAGTCACTCTTTGCTTGAGAATGTCACTGAACACAGAGACTAGGTGATGTATGAGACATTTTAGGGCTGTAACCACACATTAAAAACACTAGGACAAAAAAAAAATCCAAAACTAAAATACACATACAGGCCACATGCATGTGGCCTGGTTAGGTAAGTCAGTCAGTTGTGTTGCCTCTCTATGTACCCACTCTTTTACAGAGTTGGTGAGAAACCAGAAAGATTTGGAGCAGGCTTTTAATTGGCATTTTAAGAAAGGAAAAAATGTACTGGTGTCTTGGTTCTGGAAGCTCATCCTACAGTGAAGTGTCTGAATTCCAAGTTTAGGAATGTGAGACACATTGCCCCCTGCTCGCATCAGAAATGTCAGGTTTGTCTGCATACACGAGCAGAGCAATAAGCAGAGCAGCTGCAGAGACCAGCATCCCTTGTACTGTGGAAGGTGGGAGGCCCCCGGCAGCTGTCCCCTCTGAGATACGGCAGCATTTCCTACCCCTGCTTTTCCCTTCCCGCAGGCAGAGGCCACTGTGGCAGCCTGACAGTTCCAGCTCGTAACTTTCCTCTGTGGCTGGAGGTGCTGTGATCACAGATCACAGAGGCAAAGCACAGTGCTTTGGTCTTCTTGCCATGAGAGAATGGAAAGAAAATTGAAGTTACCACGTTACCAAAAGCAGCTGCAGCTGTATTTTTCCATTGTTATAGAAGGAAATCAGTTATATGGAGGGGATCATTTCAGTGACATTTGTTATTATTACTCTACCACACATACTGGAGTTGTTTGGCCTCCCTGCTAGACTTGTTATGGCAGGTTTGGGGTTTTGAACTGCATTAAAAAAAAGTCTGAAGTTTCATGTAAGACAGTATAATTACCACTGACAGGGATTCTGTAAGGAGGCAAGAAAAGTAGCTGTTTTGTGAAGGAATCAGACCATTCCCTTCTCCTATTACATCTCCACATTAATTTGTATGGGAACAACGGGAAACAAAGCACAGCTCCCTCCTTCATATTTGTATGCAGAGCTAGCAAACAAACCATAATAGCCAGAGCTGCCCTTTAAATTGAATGCTTCAGCTTTGGGTTGCTGAGATGAACAGTTGTTAGACCATCACAGCTAGAAAATAAACTGCATTTCAGTTTCTCTTCCCCTTGTCAGGTTCCCAGTTCCATTCCACGTTCCCTCTCATCCACAATCATGAAATACCAGAATTTAAACATCATTTCAGTGAGTTGGTAGGAAATACACTTGCTTATTAATTTGTTTGCTGAACCCCAGAACAAGCTGGCCATGAATTCTCAAGGGATTTTTAACAGTCAAGTGGCAAAAGGCTGGCAAGTCATCCTTAAAGGGAACTTTTGCAATTGTGATTAGTGAAATCCCCCCCTTCCAGTGACCTGCTAGTGTGCAGACCCAGGACTGGACTACGAAAGCCTTCCTTTCAGTAAGGAAGGCTCCTAAAAGCAGGAACTGGGAGGATACAGAATGCAGAAAAGCAGACAGGAGATTCTAAAGCAGCAAATCTATGATGAGCAATCCCCATGTACTTGAGCAGAAAATCACTTCCCCTGCAGCAGCCAGCTGCTCAGTTGTCCACTATGTGTGGTGTGGTCACCATGTCCCCTGCCAAAGCTGGAAATCATTATTAGCCTCACAAAACTACCAAAAACACTCTTGAAGGAGAAATTATGGTTATTAATAATTATTATTCTTTTTACAGAAGCAGGAATCTAGGCCTTGAGCATTCTTGTGTATTAGTCTAAAAGCCATGAACAGTCTCAGGGTTAACCTTATTCCAAACCCAGAACATCACTGTTTATGCAAAAGTTCTCCTGAAATTTGTTTTCATTCTGTGTCTAAGCATGGCACCTGACCAGATAGTGCAGGTAGTATGCCAGGGGTGAGGAAAGAGGATGCTATCTCTCCTTTTGTATCTTAATGTTTACCACTGCTCCATGGAATCTTGCCATTCATGAGACAAAAACAAGTACCAAGGGAAAAAATCCTTGAGGTTGAAAGTGTGAATGTACCTGGAAATGAAGCAGTGACCTTTCCCTATGAATAAATTACCTCCGGGTTTTCCTTGGGATCGGCAAATTGTATTACCAGAGGTGGGTTTTGTTTAAGATCATGAGTTTGAACCCCAAACACTGTCCTTGGTGCTTTGAAGAAACCTTTGAGACAGTTGCCTCGTTAACACTTCACTGACTCTTCTGTGCACAATACAGGTTTGCACTGATGGTCGTTTGGAAGATACATCTAGATGAAGAAGGGAGAACTACACCTGTTCTGGACCTTCTCACTAAAGTACCAGAACAAGGTACGGTCACTCACTACAGGGACATGAGGAAAAATTTTTTACTCTGAGGGTAGCAGAACACTGCAACAGGCTTGCCCGGGCTGGTTGTAGAGTCTCTCTCTCTGGAGACCAGTGTGACCTACTCTAGGTGATCCTGCTCTGGCAGAGGGGTTGGACTGGATGATCTTCTGAGGTCACTTCCATCCCCTAACACTCTGTGACTCGAGCAGAATGCCTGTCCCCTTTTTGCCCAGCATCTCTACAGAGTCACAGAATTTTCCAGGTTGGATCACCCAGTTCTAACCCCCTGCCGTAGGCAGGGACACTTTCCAATACATCAGCTTACCCAGAACCACACCCAGCCTGACCTTAAAAACATCCAGNCACCCAGCCTGACCTTAAAAACATCCAGGGATGAGGCTTCCACCACCTCCTGGAGCAACCTGTTGCAGTGTCACACCACCCTCATGGTGAAGACCACCTTCCTAACGTCTACATTTCCCCTCCTCTATCTTGGATCTATTCCCTCTAGTCCTATCACTACCTGACACCCCAAGAAGTCCCTCGCCAGCTTTCTTGCAGGCACAATTCAGATATTTATTTAGATAAAATAGAAACACATCTTGCTGGGCCCAGCCAGGCAAAGCCATCCCTCCCGTACAGTTTAGAAGGGCTTACAGACAGCTTTGTCCTCCCCTAGTGGGCAGTAAGTAGCTGGTTCTACCCAGAACAGCAGCAGTGCAGCTGTTACAACCAATCAGGGTCGTTGTTACACTTCTCTTGCAGTCTCGCAGCAGAACATGGGAACTGCTGAAGATGCCCCTGCCCACTTCCGCAGCCTGCTGAGTCTGTTTGGCATTGAGACGGCCATTGAGAACCTGATCAAAGTGGTTGGTTTAGAACAACAAACAGCAGCCTGACTGGCAGACAGCAGGTATCGATTTCAAAAGTAGTTTTAATTAAGATATTGTGTTACACGATCTATAATTTTATTGAATATAAACATTAAGTTATTTTCCATTTAGAAACCATACTCATAAAACATGCTATCTGTACAATTATGGCACGTTATATATAAATTGTCATGACAGGAAAATAAATACAGCCATTTAAATACAAAAATGCCAAATAAAATAGTTACATGTACAGAGTGATTTCATTATAAATTTATCTTTCTGAATCATTAATGTACCAGAGTGGTTTATCTTCTTAACATTTTCTAGGTCCCTGGAAAGTGTTAAAAGATCATGCACTGTCAAAATCAAGTCCATAAAAATCCATTTCACAGCTCTATAAAAGTACAGTGATATTAAAATAACGAGTAAGAGACTCCTGGAACAAAGTGTTCCGTCGCTTTCTCATTAAATTAGGGTGGAAGGAGACAAATCCAATGATTTCCAAGACATACTATGCAAAAAAAAAAAAGGGGGGAGGGGGAAGGGAGAGGCGGGGACGTGGTTAACTGTATGAAGGAAATTTTTTTTTTATAATGTAAGTGTTGAGTAGAAACAAAGCTAAAGAAGAGAGAATCAACACACTTCTGTGTAGAGGGAGATGGGCTGGTTAACTACTGCACACTGCAGCATCGCCTTTGGATTTCCTACTCCTAGGGGAAAGTTCTGGTAGGTAACACATTACAAAGCATCACATTTCATACTTTCATCCCTGAAGAAATCAAGCAGACAAACCAGCTGTCCTGTCATCTTCCTTCCCTTCTCTCAGAGGTACCATTAGCTCAGCTGTGAACTTTCAGCATGTTTCAGGAGAATTCCTGCCCTGCACTAGCCATCACAAACACCACCTTATGTGAGCCAGACTGATGCAGCTGTAAGTCACATCCTTCTCAGGTAGGGAGCAGCAGTTGTTCCTGAACAGAAGGGGCCAAAACCACACTGTGGACTCTTGAGTAGAATTAAAAGGCTTCAAGTCCACAGCTGCTGTAACGAAGTAACCAGCACACCTGCCTGCTCTGTAAGTTACCAAAAAGATTTTATAGCAATGGTGAAATAGGTGGAGAAACAAAGAGCTAAAGCAACAGTATGTTTATAATACTGTAATTTGAATAACCCACTACCTGATCACTGGAGTATTGTTCTACTGCTCTGATAGGTCAGGAAAAACTGACAGAGGAGATTGGCTTCTATCAGAATGTACAGCTGAGCAATGCCAGAGGTCAAGTCTGGATGAAGCCCAGCTCTGTAATAAAGTATCTTGCTGGGCGTAAGGCAGGCTAACTTCACATTTAGAATTCAGCAGACATGCAAAATTGTTACCTTATCCGCTGGCATCTTACTGCTTTAGCTAGTTTTGTCTAACCTTTATTTAATCTTCAGCTCCTTCTCACGTGAAAATCAAACTGTTTAGTCACAAGTAAACTTCTATTTGCATGAAATGTGGGTAAAGTTACAGCATAAAAACTTTCCAACTGTGGAGAGTCCTCCTTCCCCTTTGTCCAACAGCTGGAGGATGTCTGGATTTAAAATCAGCTCTCCCCTGAGGTGTTCTTTGCAAAGAGGGGTTATTACCATGTCAGCTGCCAGCTTCTTGCACTGCTGTAGCATCTTGTTTGGGTGGGAGCAGCCCAGACAGACCCCTATCCCAGAAAGGCAGCTGTCACCTGCAGGTGAATCCAAGAGCTGCCAACACAGGGCCCTGTCCACAGCACACTGAGTGGTGTTACTCTGTGGTTCAGTCTACAGGGCTTCCTGGTTGTGCTGTTTTAATTTCAGCTAAAAGGGCAAATTCCAACATTACACAGCTCCTAATATAAATACATTATTAAAATGCTAACCTAGATTCCTTTAAGACCATCACGAGCAAGTGCACACAGCATCTAGGTAACAGCAGCTCACTGCGGCTTGAACAGCATCTCTGCACAGGCTGGGGGATGTAATTCCCAGCAGTATGGGAAAAGCACCTGTAAGTTTTGTTGCACAACTCTGACCATCTTCTCAGTCTCCAGCTGGGACTCCCCCTTGAGGATGGCTTTTACTGCAGCACAGCAGAAGGCTTCAGCTGCACACACCCGTCTTACAAAGCAAAGCCATACTTACCTCGCTGCCACAGTGATGCAAGCTTAGCTCCAGTGATCATCCTGAGAAAGTGAGCCCCTGCAGCTTCACAAAATCAGGTACTATCACCTTCTGTGTGTCACTTAAAAACGAGCCTGAAAGCAGCTACTGACAATACACAGTATGTGGGACATCATAATGCCAACGCTTGGCACAATCTGAAAGACCTGAAAATCATCTGAAAAACTCAGAATATATTATTCTTGTAGCTCAGCTTCACTTAGGTAGTAGTGAGCTGTGGTTTCACCTTCAATAGCAGCATATCATGTAAAGAAAAGACAAGACCAGTATGTCAGAGGAGTTAAGCCCAGCTGTCACATAAAAATCTGAAAGATCTTCACCTTTAACCCTTTCCACTAAGTTCCAGAAGCTTTAGGTTGATACACAGTGATCACAAAACTCCTGGTGTTCTTAATCTCACACATTAGTACTTGAAAGTGTTCTGCAGTGACACAGTCCTGCCAAGGTCAGGAGCACTTCTGTTTTCAGTGGACTTAATGCTAAAGGTTTATATTGTTTTTTCAGAGCATTCCCTCTTCCTAGTAGGCATGAGTGAGATTCAAAGCACAAGCTCCAAGGCAATTCTCTTGTTAGTAACTAGGCTTTCTATGTTAGTGCAATACTTCAGATACCACTTTTAATTCTGTGCTTTCTCACTTCTAAGCAAGTAGACTTTCAGTATTCACTTCATCTCTCCTCTAGTTCCAAGGTATGGCACATGCTCTGCTCTGTCCTATTGAATACATTCATTAAGGTTATATAGTGAATGTGTGTTTTAGTGCTATTCCATGTCTCTGAGAAGGCATACCCATTAGAAATCATTTCTTAAAGCAAAAACATTCACAGCTGAAAAATGCACTGAACACAATAGAAAAAAAAAATCACCATAATCATATTCCATTAATCTTTCACTTCCTAATGTATCTGAATAAAAAATAACCTTAAGGAAACAAGTTACACTTTATGGAGAACTAATGTGCAGTCTTCATTCTCCTTGAAGAGACTGGACATGACAGGATCATCTTTGGCCTGTACATTCTTCAAATAATAGTTTACTATCTTGCCATCAAGTTTGTACTGATGAGGAATGCTTTCGTATGGTTTGAGATCGAGGTCCAGCACAGAGACAGAAAAGGTGAATCTTGATTTGGATGTTAGTACCACAGGTCTTTGCTCAGAGCTGGAAAACAAAACCGCATTGTAAAGCTGAGCAGTGAAGAGAAGGTTTTCCCATTGTGCATCCCAGGTTCCTCTGCAAAGTGACTCCAGTGTTTATCTTAAACTTTCACAGGAGCCCAAGAAACAAACTTCAGCAAGGTAGCATTTAGGAAGCTAGAGCACCAGCTTAATCAGTTTAAAGTGAACTTGCTGGTGTCTCTTCCAGTCCTTTTCTTTTCAGCTTCCACACAAGCTTAAGCCAAAACATTACTCAGTTGCTGTGGTGTCTTTTGCATTTACTAAGTCTGATCAGTTTCTAGATGCTTTGCATACAGGCCAGCAGCCTTAATAACTAGCAGCAGCAGAAAGAATCACTGCAGCTCAGATTCAAGGCAATACAGATTTAGTGTCCCAGAACACTGCAGGATGGAGGACTTGCTGCTAAATCAACCTCTGCACAAGAAGTCATCTCTATCGTCGTTTCAGTTAAGAACTGCTGGGCAAACACAAAACACTATTCACTAAAAAGTGACAAGACTTGAGTAAAGCAAACTGCCCTACACAGGAGCAGACTTATTACTCGCATCAGTCAGAAGGGGTAGTATCCATGCAAAGCCTCCTTCCTTACAGCAGATGTCATCTCTTGATTACTGCCTTATTTTTATTCTAATTAGGCAATAAAAGGCAACTCATCTTGAAAAATCTGTCATATGAGGACACCAAGGCAGAAAAATTCTATCTAGTTAAAACCATGTATCAATCAGACCTATTCTCTGAAACGTCAAGAAGGAAATAGATATCAAACCTTAATCAACTTAAAGCTCTTTGGAAACAGACATCTGTCCAAAACATCTTAAATCATAGCTCACAGCCAAATATTTGGAAACCCCACCACCACTTTCAGGATGTTATTTGAATTACTGAACCATGAAAACGCATCTTAAACTTCTAACTGAGCAGGAATCACTCAAAAGCAGGTCTCTTTCTCACCATTCATCTTGTAGGCAGGGGGAAAGGGCAATCATAATGGAGCAGTCTTTAGCGGTCATCGCTATTCGGTACTGCTGTACCTGCCAACAGAAACACAGCATAAGTATTCTCTTGTACTTGCATTTCCCTCAGTGAAGCTCTACAAAAGGTGCCAGCACAGCCAATATGTCTCTGTTGGTGGTACTTTAAGAGCTGGAAATTCTCCAAGAGATGGTTAGCAGGTGCAAGTAGTTTTACAGCATCTTCTGTAAGAATTATGTTTATTTTCTACAGATGCTTTTCTTGAAGGCCCAAAAGAGCCCCACTCCATGTAAACACTCTCCTCAGTCTAGAAAGGAAATAACTAGCTTTATTCTTCTCTCAAGAGCTGATTCTAAACATATTTGGCAACTGCATCTTCTGTAGTTTCACACTGGCACAATAAAAAACATGGCCCACAACAGCCCTCTGCCAGCCAGCAGAGGTGCTAACAGGCTGTCCACCCATCTGCACCAGACAGATGCTTACTGACAGTAAATCAGCTTCAGCAACGCGCACAGTACCTTTGTTAGCGCAAAGGCTACTGTGCCATCATCTTCAGTTGACAGATCCAGCAGCTTCTCATAGAACGCCTCGTTGTAAGGTCCATCTATCTGCAACGTGCTTCTAAAAAAATGTTAAAAGAAGATTTACAGCCAGGATGCTGACCAGATTTCAGCGAGATCTTTCTTCAGCAGTCCAGATACTCAGATGAGAACGAACCAACAGTGACAACAGGTTAATATTCAGAGATCTAACACAGTGACCAGTCCCTGCTACTCTTGCATCACTCAAGATCTCCTGCTGCTTGGGATCTTAGGCTGTGGGTTTTTCAAGACAAGTCACTCTGAATCCCCTGCCACCTCTCTGTCACTATAAAACCAGGATTTTTTTGTGCAAAAATGGGTAAGTTTCAAAATGTGTAGCAGTGTGGAGGAGCTCCAGAAACCTTGGTGGTATAATATACGCTTCTCTGACAGTCTCCCCTTCTGCCCCAGCCCCATGATGTGTGCTAACATAGGGGTGTTTTGTCCAGCCTCTTCCTTTCCCATGTTAAACACCTGAACTCCTCCAGCTGAAAAGCTGAGCCCACATCAGCGAGGTTTGCAGAGTACAGATATTCCATAGATGGAATAATACATTTTCATATTATTTGTTTGATGTATAAATACACAAGCCAGCCACACGGCAGGTGGCTGAAGCAGAGCTGGCGGCCAACCCATTGCCCATAAAATAATTAATTCTTCGGCTCCAAGGACTGTCCCAAGAGCTGAGGAGCAGCAGCAGCTATGTCTGGCAAGTGAAGCCAGAGTGCCCTCGTGTGAGCAGCAGCAGAACTACAGGCAGGAGCCATTCAAGGTAAGGTTTCTAAAGCCACTATTATTACAAATAATAAGCTTCATTTGAGACCACAGGTAGGAGCTTGCAATGCTCAGTGATTTCTTGACCAGGCAAAAAATACCATAAACTGAAGATTCTTGTGCCTGAACTATGATTTGATTCCTCAAGCTGTGGGTTAGTCTGGCATTTGGAGCTGTTGTCACCACATAAAGTAGGGCTGGACAACAGCAGGGTCACACCTCCGTAAGATCCTGCTGGAGTGCCACTGAACAGGAAGTTTAAAGGGCAGGTTGTAGGCTGACCAACTGAGACTTGAGAACAGCTGTAAAAAACCACACTATTATTGTAGAGACAGCCACAGCTCTGCAGATACTCAGGGCAGGAGAAAGCACCCAGCCATTTTACTGTATCCTTCCTCGAATCTACAGCCTACTAAGGAACGGGAGTGACATTTTCCTGCCTGACCCTATTGTGAATGTCCCATAATTACTACTTAAAAATCCATGTCAAAGTGACTGACATCAAAACTTTGAACAGTAACAGTCAATTTTCGTGGTATCTGAAATTTCAAGTTATTACTTCAGAATACGCAGTACCACGCAGTTACGTTGTAGACAACGTAACGAGAGTGCCTGCAGCCAGTGTTGCTTGCATATCTATGTAATGAGAATGAAAACATATCCAGTCTTACCTCTCTTCAGGAAACTCCTCCAAGTATTGTTCCACTCTGCTGTACAAAGGATAGAGTCCTTCAATATCCAGCATGTCAAGCATCTGAGCCTGAAGGGTTTTATAAAGGAGACAACCCCTCGGTAAGCCAGAGCTTTCCAATTTATGTTTACCTAGAAGAAAATGTATTTTCAAATAAGGCAGACATCAGTGTCCTCTTTGCTTCATTTTGCCATTACATGTGCTTGTTCAGAAAGCAGATCCAAACACTCTTTAGGCCAGTCACGGAGTGGGGAACAAACCAAAACACTCGTGTCAGGTTTGTGTACTAACCTGCACATTGAAACAGCACCTATATGACTGCAGAGTAAAACACCTGCTATAAACTCCACAATTATTAAAAAACAAAAACAAAACCCCACTACAACCCACCAAAAGAAAAGAGACATTTCCATGCAAACTACATATTTGTCTCTATAAGATACATTTTTCATATGAGTTTGAAGCCACCAAAATTCACTTGGAACAGTATGAACTGCTGGCAGAAAGCAATTCAGCATTTCAGCTATGGGGCCTTTTTAATATGCATTTAATTTGCGTTTCACACAACTACTGAGACACAGCTATTTCTCCACACGACATGGCAAAACCAACCAGCAAGGAACAAGATCTTCCTCAAAGGCAGAGTAAAAAGCATGCTGCTTCTGTAAATGCCATAACTGGCAGCATCTGGAATAATTAAGAGCTCATGCATTGAGAAATTAACATGATTTATGGTTTCCCAATGCTCACTTCCCATCTCTTCCTCGCAGTATTTGTACCTGTCTCTCTACCAAGACAGCAGCAGAAAAAACAAAACTGAAGGAGCCTAGGTGAGCACTGACAGGAGGAGCAGGAAAAGGAACAGGTGTCACCTAGCAAACCAACCAAAGCAGCCAGACCTCATCACACACTACTGAACATTTTGAATGCTGCAATGGTTATCACCTGAGACTGCTATTTTCCTCCATTCTTCCACAACCCCTTCTGAATTTATTTTTAGTCCTGTCAGTAGGTACAGTGCTAAAAGTGCTCACTACAAGATCATGTTAAAAACAATTACTGAGCAGTTATGTAGCTCAGAACTCATTTTTTAGATGTCACAGACTGCCTTGTTTCTGTTCTCTCATGGGCAATACACAGCAAACGAGACACAAAGATTGCTAGGTGGTAACAATTATTGACAGCACTCAAGAACTATTTCTTACCATTTCTTACTAGCTCCTTATTAAAAGCACTTGCTTCACAGTAGCTTCTTCCTTGTGAAATGGGAACTGTCTTCATATCACCTGCCCTGCAGGCATCAGTACTACTTAGTAAGGCCATAGTTATAACGTGGATGAGCTCTTTGACTATTGTCCTTGTGCAGTGGGGCCCACTGACCAAGCCATTGGAAGGGAAGAAGAAGGGTTTCAAGTGACGAGCGAGGTCATTCCAGTCGCAGACACTGTCCTGGTCATCTTTACAGCCATAAATTAGTTCCCCATTCTACAGATGATTAAAAAAAAAAATTAGTGTTGAGACACTTCATGAAAGCCAGGTTTTTGTATTGAGTTAATCAAAGCATCAGATTTCGTATTTTAAGAGACACAGCACAGAAAAGCGTTCTTAGTTTAATAGTCTGTGTACAAATACTGTCCCAATCCCTTACAAACTTGTCCTCTTAATCAGATACCACAGGTACCAACCTTTGAATTATGATCAAAAAGCCCATTTAAATCAAGTGCTACTTTCCCAGCTTAATCACCTGTAAGTAATCAGAACCACAGAAGTGAACTGATCCTTGACATGTTTTCCTATTACTTCTTTCTGAATAGTATCAATAGTGGAAAAGCACCACATGAACAACCTTCTTTAAAGGCTAGATTGAAAAAAGCTATAAAAAGGGACAGAAAAGGTCTGACAATTCCCTGTACTAACAGAAAAATGGGACAGTTCATTAAGTAATTCAAATAGTTACTTGGTTTAATACTGGAAATAAATTGTCAAGAGTCGTATTTCCTAGAATTGATCTGGAAACCTGCATAAGCCATCAGTTCCTGCTACGTGTTTTTCCTACACGAATGCCACAAAGCAAGTGACTTTTCCCTGCTTCAGTGAGGCAGGCTCTGCCTTTGACCTCCCTCAACACTCTTTAACAGTAGTTTTAAAAAAAACACACTTGCAGCAACATGCGAAGCTCTCAAATTTCTTCCTCCTGAATTTGAAAGCTTTAGTCATCTTTAAATGCCTCATTCCATTAGCTGCTCCTCAGTGATTCTTTCAGACTAACTGGTTAGTACTTATCTGTCCCGATGTGAAAACCTAACTAAGAATTTTCCACTTTCTTCTTTTGGTGGGGTCCGAAAGTGACACTGCTGATTAGGTTGAAGTAGGATCTTGACTGTTCAGATGCTGATGTCAAATTATTTAAAAGCCCGGGTGAAAAACGGCAAGCAGAGAAATTAGATTGTTTACCTTAAATATTTTCAAGTTGTTCTGTGTCTCCTGTAATAAGCTCTTCAAAGCAAAGTGCATTCTCTGTTTATTTCTAGGGAAAGGAAAAAAAATAAATTCAAGAATGTTTTATCAGAGCCTTTAGATGTTTACACCTGTGCCTGGAGGGCTCTGGCATCTCAACTGGGCACCTGAAGTCAACACACCCATTAAGCCTGTTACTCAGACTGAAATCACTGCAAAGACAAAGGAACTGTGCCAAATTAAACCTGAAATCTGAGTGAACTAAACAGCTCCAAGGTTAATGTCATGTAGCAGAAGGCACTGAAACATTAACAAGCAACTCTGACTGATTCCTGTAATAGGTGTAGACAGGTACAGAACCCCAGAAACACTCACTGTAGAAGTCAGACAAGCTGGCACTGATCACCCTTAACACTACGGTGAAAACCGTAAGCTAAGAAAGAAATTGTAACAGATTTTGTTGCAAATCATAGAATGGTAAGGTTGGAAGGGACCTCAAGGATCATCTAGTTCCAACCTCCTGCCATAGGCAGGGACACCTCCCACTAGCACAGGTCACTCAAGGCCTCGTCCAATCTGGCCTTGAACACCTCCAGGGAGGAAGCATCCACAACCTCCCTGGGCAACCTGTGCCAGTGCCTCACCACCCTCACTGGAAAGAACTTCCTCCTAACATCCAGTCTAAATCTTCCCCCTGCCAGTTTAAACCCATTGCCCCTTGTCCTGTCATTGCAAGACCCTGTAAATAGTCCCTCCCCAGCCTTCCTGTAGGCCCCCTTCAGATACTGGAAGGCTACTATAAGGTCTCCTTAAAGCCTTCTCTTCTCCAGGCTGAAGAGCCCCAACTCTCTCAGCCTGTCCTCATAGGAGAGCTGCTCCAGCCCTCTGAGCATCTTTGTGGCCCTCCTCTGGACCCTCTCCAACAGTTCCATGTCCTTCTTGTGCTGGGGGCTCCAGAACTGCACACAGTACTCCAGGTGGGGAGTACAGAAACAAGTCATGGTTGCTTACCCTGAGAAGAGGTCCAAGGGGCAGTATTTGCTTGGTCGCTTCCATTTTCCGTTTGCTACCTGTGGAAAAGCCACCGCTGTTAATAGCTCCTTCTGCAGGAACTACTCTGTTACTTCAGCAGTCAGATGTGTGGCACTAACATCCTATCTTCAGAACTCTCATGACACTGAAAGCCCCTGGAGTGTGGAATTCCTGACTACTGTGAGGCTCCCTAATCATATTTATCTCAAGTCACTCCAATCACTTCCACAAGCATAACGCATGGAGGAAGGCCATGTGAGGTTACAGTGAGACACACTTACCACTTCGAACACAAAGGACATCAGTCAAAAACTCCCTGTGTGTTACACGTTGTTGTAAGCTATAGAACACCACCAGGCACCTGGTGAGCTGGACTTCTTGAAAGGAGCTTTGAGTTTACCCCACAAACAGCATTAATAGTCCTCAAAGACTGACATTGTGTTTATTTGCTTCTAGTTTCCCACAGAACTTGTTCTGTCCCTCACCAAAGAGATTCACACCCAGAGACTCAGATGTGTATCCTCCTCCTATCTTTAGTCATATCGGAGATCTAGGCAAGTTTCAACAGCCAGGCAGGGCTAGAATGGCAAATTCAGCATGGTACAGTGGAAAGAAAGCCTCATGAAGCCATTAAGACCCATGAAGAACCACGACACTCACCTTTAGGTGCTGATGCATACAGTAACGACACACCTTGTGCTTTATCTCCTGTGAAACATGGCTGGAAAAAGGAATGAAGCCACACTTTGGCTAAAACAAACAAACAAAGATTATAAATACATGTGTATTTCTTTACTGAAATAGAAGGGTACACAATGTGGAAAACTTGCCAGTTGAAGGAAAATTTAAACAAAATCAACAGCAAACACTTAAAATGCTGTATATTATTGCAAATTCTTTTAGAGTTCTTGCTTAAGAAATATGCATACACAAAGATGCTGTGGCCTACAAGAAAAGCCTAGTAATATTTGGGAATTCCCCAACTTTCCAGGAATTGGTAGAAGAAAGGAAATATTTTGTATCCTGTAGGCCACAGCATAAGCAGTGAGCTCTGCCCTATCCCACTGCTAGATTCCTTGAAGCTGCAAACCTGCTCTGGTCAATCTGTACCTAAATGCAAACAAACCCCTCCCAGGGACCTCCTCCTCTGTTGGTACCTTAATCTCGATGCAGAGGATGGGCCGGTGCTCCACAAAACGATAGGTCTGCAGCCTGGTGAGATTAGGAAGGCACATTGCATAGCCACTATGAGTGTCCATATCTTTGTCACAGCGAGACTCTAGGGGAAACAAAACATGAGGTGTGCGGACATTTCTCTTACTCTGGAGTTTCCTTGTTCACCAGCTGTGGGGGTGGAAACAAGCTTAGCAAGACAGGCCACAGTTCTGCAGGCTTTAGCCAATTAGGCACCTGCAGAACTCTGCCCTCCATGAACAAACCGGTGTTCAGTCTCCCTAAGGCTCCCTCAGGCATATGGAGCCTGCAAAGGTGCCCTGAACACCAGCTCCCAGCTCAGTCCAAGAGCAGGGCCATTGAGAGGCCTGAAACACATCAACTACAGTAGTCAGGCTCCTTATCCATTGTCACAGATGTGACCTCATGTTTGCTTAACTGCAACTGCACAAACTTGCCACCCCTCAGTCTAGCCAAGAGGAACCTGTGAAAGCTGGCACGAATATCATAAATGGCTCAGAAGTTCAGGAGAAAGTATAACAAGAGTTATATATATATACACACACAGCACCTGCAAGTGGCTTCACTCTACCCTTCAAGTCTATGTATTCCCCTCCTAGCCACTCCAGTGCTTACATCAGAATAACAAGTAGGTGAGAAGGAACATAGATGGAACAGAAGTTATTAGCTTCTCCTCTTCACGAGCTCACAACTCAGAACATGACTTTCCTCTGCTAAAACCACCCTTTTAAAAATAGCTTTTTTTAATATAATTCTGAGAAGAACTGAAGTAGCAAAATGGTTTCAGACTAAGATTAGGAGGCATTAGGTAGATAAAGCCTTTGAATAATATCCCTCCACAGGCATCCTTTGGGACAGAGAAAGGCCTGTGAAGATTTTAAATTCAAATTGAAGAAGAACATACACTCCTCGATTTGCAAATACCTGTGTTAAAGAGGCACGCAGAGTACACCTGTTCAGTTATAGCCAATGGCTAAGAAAAATGTCCGCTCTGAAAAATAGACTGCAACAGGAAAACAAGAGATCTCAAAAACTGCAGCCTGCCATTGTATGCTATACTTCACTAGGATGAGAAAGAAGAAGCCTTCTTTCTCCAACAGAATGCTAGGGGTTGTTTGCCTTTTCTAAGCTTAAGCAAAAGTACATCTCTGTTCAGCTACAAGCACTTGCCAAGTCAGACAGACCCAGAAATCTGAAGTGTCAGACAAGTTCCTTCCCAAGTTAGGTCTATAAGGAAGGTAATATTAAGAAACTCTTTCCTCCAGGCTTCACAAAATTCATTTAACAGTGAGATTTGCTGTTGTAGAGTACTGGGGCAGCTCCTCCCTACTGTGTCTGTTCCTCTAAAGGAGGAACAGGAGCTGCAGACACACAGAATTGAACTTCATAAACTAAAATTAAATTCTGTCCTTCACTTTCACCTGAGTATTACTGACACTATTTGTTTTCATGCTGGTTTCTGGCACTGTGGAACTGCTTCTCCAAAGGCTGAGGACAAATCAGCAATAGAGAGTGCCCTGTTCTCACTGTATGTAAAGTAGTTCCACTTTTTCCTGGACTGAAGGCAACAGTACTGTGATTTAATGACATTTCTCTTCAAGGAGCTTTGCCAAAGCAGGAATTTCTGGCTGTTCTGAAGAACATTTGAGAACACAAGATGAGCACACCATGTGGGGATACCTTCTCTTTACCCTTTTCAGAGCTTGCACCTCACTGAACACAAGGCCATACACAAAGAACAATGTACCCAAGTGTTGCTGACTAAGAATAATGACACCAAGCTCTGTAGCACTTCATGCTGCATGCGTCAAGAGATTGCTAAACCTTGGCAGTCTTGCAGCACGTTCCAAAAGATTTCACAAGGTCAGGTCACTTTCAGCTCCTGCACTTGATCCCTTTAATCCCCACCCTGTACAATGTATTGGCACTTCACTGCTGGGCAGGGACCTCAGAGCACCATGTTGGAGCCAGGAGAGATGTGGTGCAGCCCCTTTATCCCAGAGATGGTACCTGAAGGCACCACAGCCTGTAGTGCTGCAGCCCCTTGCAATGACACAGCAGCTATCAGGAGAGAGACCTGAAAAGCTGGAACTGTAGTCCTGTGATTCATCAGATGAAAGATGCCTAGCCCCAAGGAAATACTAACGTTGAAAACAAGAGAGTTTCAGAAACTCCAGGCTAAATTAGATTCCAAGGCTCTGCTCCAGCCAAGAAGAGAAGCTGATGGAACTAAAACCATTATTTTGGACACATCTTCCACCTCCTTCAAAGACCTTTGTAAGAGACTTCCCAGCAAGGTGAAAGCCTGTTGAAGAGTTAACAAGCAGAGGCTTAAAGAGGGTCCCTTTCCCCAGTATGATCAAATTAATCTTAGATGCCATTTTTAATTCTATATGGCCACTTTTAACATCTAATTTTCAGCTTGTCATTGTCTAACCATTTACAGTTTCCTCATATTCTGAGTTACAATGGGTTCTGTTTCAGAATGAAGAAAGACACTTTACAGCTTGAGGAAGGCACCCTCTCAAATGCCATCCCTGGCACTTACCTGGCCTCTCTGGCTGAACTTTTAAACAGAGCTGTCTTACAAAGTCTAAAGGCAGTTGAATAATTTCCTGTTAAGAAAAAAGGAAAACCTGTTTCAACACAAAAATTAATACCCAATTTGGGGATCTTCAGATGGAACCCCAAATTTCAGTGAGTGTTAACAACGGTAATCTAAAGTACACAGTCAACAACTTCTCCCTGATTACCCACATGTACCTGCAGTCACATGCAACAATTACTCCACTATGAAAGCCGAGAACTCATTTCAATAAAGCCACAAGGAAGAGCATTTTTGGTGCAAGCTTAATGTGCATAAAGAAACCTGTACCATCTTTCACAAACTCAAATATCCCACGTCTCACATCCCACCCTTCTGAGGCAGACTTATTGTGCAACTCAAGTTCTGGGAGATGTTACTTTTCCCTCAGGTGATCTGGTTGCCCTGAAGAACAGAGTAACCTTTTCCCTTGCCACTCTGCACAGAAACCCAGACACTATTCATATGAAGCAGATTTCTCCCCTCACTTTGCAGTCAGTCTAAATATATCTTTCTCCCTGACACCTCTCACCTTATGCAGGGCAAAGAAATGACCACTCTCCTCATTAGTAGCTTGAAATAGCTCAAACCACAGAGTCCAATCCAATCACCTTATCAGGTACAGAGCAGGAGCTTTGGGTAAGAACAAACACTTCTGTCTGTCTTGCTCAGGAATATTTGCAAACTCACTAATTCCTTTTACTGGGATTCAGTGTTCCCCAAAACCTTGGATGTTTACAAGGCAGGAGCCACTTAATTTAAGAATAAAATACTTACCCCATGATGCACATAGTTCTCCCCAAAGAACTGCTTCATGACATGTTTTCCAAAGTCTACAATGTTCTGCAGATGGTGTAGTATTTCCTCTGAAGTCTGGAAGAAAGAAAGATAGTGATTTAATGATGATGTAATGGGAACACTCAAGAATGCATACACATACCAGTCAATGATTTAGCCAAGTAGCTTAACTGCTGCACTGAGTTGGGTAGGTCAGTGCACCTTGAAATTAAACAGGCCCATGAAACCTGTGCTGCACTTGTGTCCCTACAGCTGCCTGAGAGACTGGGACAAGCAAGAAAATATCAGGAGAGATAATTCTTAAGTGTCAGGGGGAAAAGGACAGAGAAAATAAGAAAAGTGGAGGCAGGGGAGATTACTCTGTCTTTGACCACTACAGCACACTTTCTGACTAACAGTGAAGAGCAGGAGAGGCTTTCAGTGCTTCATGCTTGGAGATTGGAAACAGAACAGCCACAAAAGCTGAGCCACATCAAAAGTCTCTGCACAAACAGGTACAGGATTTGCCACCTGTCCCAAATCCTGCCCCAGCCAATGAAGAATCTGACTATCATGTCACCTTCCATTAATTTTGGGCTATGTGTCTATAATGAAACACTGAAGTTCTTCTACAGGACAAAAATGTCAAGACAGAAATGATGTGAGCTCAGCACAGCCTGACTCTGACAGGCTTCTGCTGACTGAAGGGGTAACAGAGAAGCTTTACAACAGCATTACCCCCTTCCCAGCACTCCAGCACACTCTGGTTCTCTGCACAGTGTTTTATTGTTAGGACAGACAATCTCCCAGCTCCTGTGCCCTTTTGTAACACACAAAGCTTCTCTGGAAAAGCACTACTTTGCCTACCACTGCACAACACTGAAACATACAGATTTGCTCTTGGGATTGAGGAACAGTAGAACAGAAAGTGCAACACTCATGTCCAAGTTAGAAATATTGGACAGCAAAAACAGCATGTGCAGGACAAAAAAAAAACCACAGAACCAAACCCCCCAAAAAACAGGGTAAGTGAAAATAAAATACTAGGAGAACACTCAGGTAACAATGAAGTCTAGAGAAAGGAGGAAAGACTATCCCACACTAATTAAACATGTTTAGAGGTAAAAGGAGACTGTCACTAACCAGAGGGCTGGAGCACCTTCCCTATGGGGACACGCTGAGTGATTTGAGGCTGTTGAGCCTGGAGAAAAGAAGGTTTCAGAGAGACCTCAGAGCAGCCTTCCTGTACCTGAAAAGGGCCTACAAGAAAGCTGGGGAGGGATGTTTTACAAGGGCTTTTAGTGATAGGATGAGAGGGAATAGATTGAAGCTTAAAGAGTGTAAATTTAAGCTGGATATAAAGAAGAAATTCTTTACAGTGAGGGTGGTGAGACACTGGAATAGGTTGCTCAAGGAAGTCGTGGATGCCCCCTCCCTGGAGGTGTTCAAGGCCAGGCTGGATGAAGCCTTCAGCAACCTGGTCTAGTGGGAGGTGTCCCTGCCCATGTCAGGGTGTTGGAATTAGAATGGATTTTAAAGATCATCCAACAGACTATGGGAGCATCACCTTCCAACACTAAAAGGCACTGAGAAAAAAAAGCTTTTCAAGGCCCCATCCTTACTGACAGTTCACTTAGCGAAACACTCAGCACATAGGTTCTATACAATAAAAAGGGGAAAAAAAATATTCCAGCAGAAGACTTGAATACTAAAATCAGCAGTGTGCAATTCAAGTCATGCCATGAGCCCTGACACTTGACACTATGCTCGAGGCAAGCCCCAGTGTTTGAGTGTTTTTCATTAAAGCACTGAACTGCAGCATTAAGATCAAAATTTGCAGTAACAGCACCTTGTTTAACTCCTAGATTACCTAGTCCCAAATCCATAACCAAATAGTGTGAATACAAAGCAGCATCCAGACTTCTTTACCTTTGCCAGAGAAATTAAGCAGAAGAGACTGAGATGCACCTGTCCACATTTGAATTTCGGTATGCCTCATACTAGAAAGTGTTGTGCTTCAACTGCTGCTTTCCAAGCTGTTTTCACTGGATGAGCTACAACATGACACACAGATAAATAACACTTTCTATCCAAACTCATCCTGCACTAGTCAGGAATGCAGATTACACCTAAAAAATATTTTCTCCTCTACAGCTCTCACATTGCTATGTCCAAGTATGTCCCAAAACTGATTCTCCAGGACCTGTTTACAGATCTGAAGATAAAATATTTAGTCTTCTGTTCCGCTCCAAGAAGAACTGATCCTTTAAAAAAACAACAATCACCAGAATAACTAAATATTTTCAAATTACATAATCTATTTGGAGGGCAAAGCCAACAGGAATTGTGTATCACAAAGTACACACAACCACAACATCAGGCAAATGCAGAATGCCGGAGCTAGCCACAAGCCAGGTCTCCTCAATACCTGCATTTGTAACAGGAGAGTCTTCCCTCTCAGTCTTCACTCATCAGCCTGGGGTATGAACTCAGAGGTACTGTTTAAAGCACCTTCAGAAGCAGTTCTGCCACTAGTAGCCTTTTAGCTGTCACAAGAGTATGAGAGAAGAGTGACTGTCTGGGGCGGCTCTGGGTGAAAGTCCTTCTATCAGCATCTGAAAAGCAAACTCTTGCTGCTTCATCAGCTCCAGCTCACAGGAATACCTAGTGCCATCCATCTCTGTGCTTGGCAGGATTCTGAGCAATCTTACTACTCTGACTATGCAGGACAAAAAAATAAATTAAAAAGTCAAGAACCTGACCAGTCTTCTTCAAGCACTAACAGAAGGCCATGTCCAGAACATTCTTCTCCTTGTGTTTCACTATCCCAATCCAAAAACCTAAACACATGTCAAAGCAGTCTGCAGAAGCATTATCAACTTCAGTGCTGTGGTGGGTAACCCAAGAGTCACTTCCTTGGCTTCCTTTACAACGTGGTCAGCTTTTAAAAACAGTTACTATGCAACAAGTTCTGTACACTTAAGGGCAAAAAACATGAGACTTGGTGTTTTGTTTTCTTAACTAAATGGCAATGGACTGACTTTTTACTTATGCTTGTGGTCTAAGTCTCCCCTGCTCTATTTGAAATTGAGATAGGCACTGTTTTTCCTTCTTCTGATCCACTGGGTTCTTTCCTGTTCCCTTAACAACTCTAAACACTGTTATCTTGGATTACTGCAGAAGAACAGGATACATGAGTTGAAATCCTGCCACTATAAGCAGATCCAAAACTTACTCAAATCACGCTTCAGTTGTAGCAGACTTTCTTCCAACAGTATCAACAAGGCCAAACAACTTCTAGGTGACACTGCATTGATGGGGTTTACCTTCTACTCTGATCTACTTTAGAAACCTCTCCTCTTCTGTCCCTTGTTACACTAGATGTATTTTGCATTCATCTTCCTGATTTAAAGCAAAATAACATTCCTACATCTTTTTACATTGATCCTTGTTTCTTTTTTTCCTAAAATTAAGGTACAGCTCACTACAGCCATAAAGCTTCTGTATTTCTTTCTCATCACAACAGTCTGTCAGTGAGCCTTACAAAGTCATGGCTCAGACACTGCTGTCACTCAGGCTACTCCCTCTACCTCTCACGTACCTGAAGACTACTTGTCATGTTGAGGAAATGGCAGAATTTGGACCTTCTGCCTCTTGGGCTCTCTTTTATTTTCCCTTGGAGCACTGCATGCACACTTCATTCCAGCCTTCATTCTTGACCATTTTTTTTTTTGTCCCTGTTAAAGCAAATCTAAGGTAACTTGCTTTAGTTCCTTCTCTAGCAGAAAACCACCTGCCTCAGTCCATGATACTGGTCATTGTATCCCACCATACTCTTTCTCAACAGACAGGACATTGAAATCACTCTCTGACAAAGGTTACTTTCAGGAATATTTCATATCATTGTCCAAATTCCACAGCTTTGCAGCTGCTGAACAGGTAGTCAACAGCAAACCTTTATCATGACACCAGTCCTGTGCTGTTCCTCTTCTGTCCCACCTAGCAAGAGTCAGTAAAACTGTCATTTCTTCCTCAGCATCCTACCCTGAAGGGCAACATCAACACTTTCTCTCTTGCCACAGCTCTCTCCTCAGACAGCTGGACACTCCACACACTGCAGTATAACAATCTGTCCCACACAAAGAGCTCGGTGTCAGCAGTCACAGAATCTTAGTTACATAAGAGGACATCAAATTTCCTCCTGTTGCCAAAACTCCTGAAACACAGGCACGTTTCAAAACATGCCCTCATTCTTCCCCCTGTCAGTCACATTCTTTCAAGGGTTTCCTGTTTCTTCTCAGACTAGTTATTAGCTTACCTAGGGGCACATGTGGAACCTTACCTTGTTCTGGTTTGGGGGGGACTTCAAAAACCGCAGCACCACGCAGCGCTGGAGAAAGATAAGAAAGAAAATTGTTTAATTGTAATCTAAGTACAGCTTAAGAACAGCACAATTGTCTGATTCCCCAATCTACCTCATCTGAGAAATTAAGAACAACAACAACAAAAATCATCAGGCCTCTCAAATGGTTATTTCACTCAGCCTGAAATCAAATACACCAGTGTCTGTCTGCAGACTGGCCATCGCTGTAACTCGGCAGCCACTCTGCACTCCCAGTCACCCAGCGTAGCAGGGGACATACTGCCTCAGCTTACAGCACTGCTCTGAAAACCTGCTAAAACACCTTCAAAGACAAACAGGAAAGCACCCTGCCATCTTCACACCCGTTTAGGGGGGTGGGAGGGTAGGGAAAGAAAGATGCATTTCATTAACATCTGGTTACAATATCAGCACAACACTACAAAATACTAGGGAGGCACTACACAGCACTAAACCCTCTGAACTTCTAAAACATGTTACAGGGGGACAAACACAGCAGGTTTCCAAACTTTAAAAAAGACCACTAATTGTTGTCATTGTTACACTTTCTATCCAGTTTTGCAACAATCCAGAAACCTTCGTATTTTCAAAGTACACAAATTTTAAAAACATCCTCAGGTTTTTAAGAGTTCAGGTAAAAGTATTTTTTAGCTGTTGTAAATTAAGTCTTTCTCCTTAAGCCTGTTAAGAGAGCGTCTTCCATCACAGAAGTCATCTGCAGTACCTTTCTGTCAATAAAACCTGCCAAAATTAACCAGCACCCTTGGTAAACAGACTTTTTATAATTAAATCAAAATTTGCCATAGTGTTAAGGAACTTGCAGTCTTACTTGGCAAGGCAGCACACAGCCCTGCCTGAGATTAGTCAGCCTAAATATCTGATCCTCAAGATATTCACTCTCACTAAGGTACTTCAGCCTATTTGGGCAAGATGTGGATAAAAACCACTGGGCACCACAGTAGGCAAACAGCTCTTTTCTGGGGTTACCTATTAGTCACTCAGTGTCTCCATTTGGCCCTTTCCTAGACACACCAAAAACAATTCCATTGTACTTAATGCACTAACAAAACAGTACTAATGCTCAGGCTTCCTGACAAAGATAAAGCAGACAAAATGTCAGAGTTAGTGTCGATTCCACGAACCTAAAGTGTTTTTCCCTTCCAAATTACTGGTCATTAAAAAACCATTCCATAGTGTGACAGCACCAGCAACATTCCATACTTCAGGGCTGAAAGCTGTCTCTGGATAGTGCTGAGTGGGAGAGAGCTGCAGTTATCTTTAATTACTAGAGAAAAGCAGGAGGCGAAAAGCAAAACAGATACCAATGCATAATCTAAAATACCAACAAAACAAGATTGGAATTCAGATACTGCCAATGGAATAGCTAAAAAAAATATGAAGTCAGCATAAGTCTCAATTCCCCCACACCTGGGAAATGCTCTCAGGTAAAACACTTCCCTCAATTGTGACTCAACTTATCCCATAAGATCCACAGAGTCTAAGGACTTTTACCCACATCCAGGGTTGGGGACTGAACCACCTCCCTGG
>VWYK01106390.1:9586-24668 GCA_013399775.1 Semnornis frantzii | reverse complement strand
GCTGCCTGCAGCCTCCGCTCAGGGAGCTGCAGAGAGCAATGAGCTCTGCCCTCAGCCTCCTTTTCTCCAGGCTCCCTCAGCTGCTCCTCCCCAGCCCTGCTCTCCAGACCCTGTCCCAGCTTTGGTGCCCTACTCTGGACCTACTCCAGAGACCTTCTGTACAGGTTTGCTGCATGCTGCCCAGTTTGCATTCTGCTCACCACACATCTGTGCTGACTTTTCCCCCACAGCAGCACAAAAACCACAGAACCCCCCTGGGGGTGCCGCGGGCGCGGCCGGGTCCCGCTGCCCGCTCTGCCCGCGGGCTCCGGGGAGCTGCCTGCGCCCTCGTTCTCCGTTAACTCGGGAAGGCTGAGGCGAGCTCGGCCCGGAGGGCAGATTGGCGTCGGAGCGGTTGAGGCTGGGAGGAACCTCTGGAGATCATCTACTCCAGCAAGGCCACCCTGAGCCGGTTGTCTAGGACCGTGTCCAGATGGCCTTGGAGCGTTCCCAGGGACTGAGACTCCATAAGCCCCTTGAGTACCCTGTGCCAGGGCAGGGACACCCTCCCCGGGGCCGGTTCCCGATGTCTGAGCAGCCCCCGCTGGGGTTTGTGTGGTGCCTTTGGCCTCTGCCGCTGCCACTGGGCACTGCAGAAGGAGCTGTGTCAGTAGCAGCATCCCTCCAGGGCAGGGCTGTGCTGCTTCTGGCGTCTTGCTTGAAGATTCCTTGGGGAAAGGAGTTTCCCATCTCCAATTTCCACCCAGGCTCGATGCTGGAGTAAGGCAGGCAGGAAGCGTTGGTTGTTGTTTGCTGGAAGCTGTGTGGGTGGTGGGAGCCACTGCTTGCCACCACTGTGCCTTATCAAATGATACCCAAATTAGAAAGAGTGTTTCTCATCGGCCTGTAGTCCATAAGGACCCCCACGGATCTGTGGGGGGAGGTTTGTTCTTTGTTCTGCTCTGGTGGTGATTTGGAGTAGCTCAGGCAGCAGGAACTGAAGCCTCTCTGCAGTGCTGGCGACACCTCCTGAACCGTGGCCGAAGGCGTTCGACCCCGAGCTGCATGTCAGAACGTCCCCAGGTCGCTGCTTGTCACAGACCTTGTGCCTGTGACTGGCAGGCTCCTGATCTCGTGGTGCAGAGCCGGGCACTGGCTGGGGGGGCAGTGCCAAGTGGCAAGTGTAGATCTTCTCTGCTCTTGCAGGGGCTTTGTTTGTCCTTTATGCTGGTTAGAACTGGGAGAGCCGAGGCTGTCCAGGCTGCAGGGAGACCTCGGAGCAGCCCTCCAGCAGCCGAAGGCTTCCTGGGGGAGAGGAGGTGAGGGCGTTTTGTCATGGGCTGGGAGGGACTGGCTTTGGGCTGGAAGAAGCTGGATTGAGGTCAGACATTCAGAAGTTCTGCCCCATGAAGGGGGAGAGGCACTGAGACAGGTTTCCCAGGGCAGTTGTGGAGGCCTCAGACCTGGAAGCGATGGAAGCCAGGCCGGGTGGGACCCTGAGCAGCCTCGGCTGGGGGGAGCTGTCCCTGCCCGTGGCAGGGGGCTAGAGCTAGGTGACCTTTAAGGTCCCTCCCCACACAACCCATTCTGTGGCTCTGTGAACAAATATTTCCAGATAAACGAGGAAAAGCTGAAAGTCAGCTGAGGGTTATACTGGAACTTCAGATGTGGAGTTCCAGTGTGAGACAACTTCTCCAGTTCCACCTGGAGAAGAGATGCCAGTGTAGACTGCTTGTACACACATAGATTTGTGAGTTGTGTTTTTCCACCTCTGAATCCCAGAAATTAGTGTTTTAGAGACCTATTTCAGCTGTTTGGAAATATTTCTTCTCTGGAGAGAATCCTGCTGGACTCAGTCTGTGTAGCGAGCCTAGGTCAGGGTAGTCATTGCTTCATGTGCTTGTGGTCCCCTCACGCTGCCAAGGGGCACCCATTTAGCCAGTCAGGACACTGAGGTGCTGTAAAGGATGGGCAGTGCCCGTGTGGGGAGGTCTCTCAGCAGCAGGAGGAAGGGACATGTGTGAGAGCAAGAGGCTGTGACAGGTGCTGTGTCTCAGTTGTGCCTGGCACACTTCTGCCAGCTCCACTTTGGGAGGAGAGCATTTCCAGCCCCTGAGTCTGACCTCTGCCTGCCCAGGCTGCAGCAGTGCTCTGCTGATCCCCTTCTGCACCTAGCTGGGAGCCCTGGCACAGAGCTGCCTCCTGGGAAGCTTTTGTGTCTGGCAGCACAGCCCTGGCATGGCTCAGGCCAAAAGGGAGCTCAGAGCTCATCTGCCCCAACACCACCACCATGCCCAGGGACACCTCTCAGCCAGACTCAGCTGCCCAAGGCCTCACCCAGCCTGACCTTGAACACCCCCAGGCAGGAGGCAGCCACAGCCTCCCTGGGCAGCCTGTGCCAGGCTCTCAGCACCCTCACCCTGCACAACTTCTTCCTCAGCTCCACTGTCAGCCTGCTCTGCCTCAGCTCCAAACCATTGCCCCTTGGGCTGTCTCAGACCCCCTCAGCACAAGTCCCTCTGCAGCCTTCCTGCAGGCTCCCTTCAGGCACTGGCAGCAGCTCTGAGGTGCCCCTGGAGCCTTCTCCTCTGCAGGCTGCACCCCCCCCGCTCCCTCAGCCTGTGCCCACAGCAGAGCGGCTCCAGCCCTGGCAGCATCTTTGTGGCCTCCTCTGGCCTCTCTCCAGCAGCTCTGTGTCCTTAAGAAGAAGTCAGCATTTCTTTGTCATTCTATAGTGAGAAGTCTGAGCTTTGTCTAAGTCACTGCAATCCTCACCTACTGGGAACAAACCAGGAAGGTGCCAGGCTCTGTTCAGTGGTGCCCTGTGATAGGACAAGGGCAGTGGACACAAACTGGAACCCAGGAGGTTCCACCTCAGCTTGAGGAGAAACTTCCTTGGTGTGAGGGTGCCGAGCCCTGGAGCAGGCTGCCCAGAGAGGCTGTGGAGTCTCCTTCTCCTGAGCCTTTAGTCCCCTCCTGGATGTGTTCCTGTGTGCCCTGCCCTGGGTGCCCCTGCTCTGGCAGGGGGGTTGGACTGGGTGGTCTCCAGAGGTCTCTTCCAACACCTAATACTCTTTGGCTCTGTAATTTAAGGTACAGCTAAATTCCCACCCCTACCCTTCTATGGTTCAGTGAAGTCTTCTCAATATTTGATGACCACTTTTGATCTGTAGTCAGAAATGAGCACAGAGCATGCAATAAAAAAAAAAGTGGGTGGGAATGATGCAGAAGGTGTTGATGGTGCTTGGCAAAGTCACTCTGCAGTGGTGTTTCTTTAGTGCAGGTAGAGACTGTCCAAGGGTCTGGGAGCCAACTGAGATACCTGCAGGGCTGAGGGAGCAGGGCACGGGGCTGATGAGGGAGCAGGACCTCTGCAGTCAGTGCTGCTCCCTCCAGGAACACTGATTTTGGTAAATGAGCAGAGTTTTGCAGTGTTTCCAAAGCAGAGACAACCTCTGCCCCAGGCAGGCTGTGAGAGCCCTGCAGGAGCAGGGGCAGTGCTGTGCAAACATCACCTTTGCCTCAGCACTGCTGCCCTCCAAGTTGCTTTTGGTAGTTCCTGGAGCCTTCTGAGCCTTGTGAGGTGCCAGGAATGGCTGCCTCAGGCCATGGGAGTTTTCCAGGCTTCAGAGTTTGGGCTGTGAGTGAACAGCTCCTTTGTGGGTCAGAAAAAGAGAAGGGTGAGAGGAAGTGGCCTCAGATTGCTCCAGGAGAGGTTTGGGCTGGGATGTGAGAAGAAACTTGCTGACTGGAAGGGTTCTTTGAAGTCTCTAAATAATCATCTCCTAACTGGGGCAGCTGAGGGGGCTGCATCTGAGCTGCCTTTTAACTGCCTGGGAAGATCCAAGAGCTGTGCCCAGGGCTGTGGGGCACTGGGCTGGGCCTTCAGAGGAGGACTGTGCTGCAGCTGGGTGCCAGGCAGGGTGCTGAGTGCCCTGGTGGTGGTGTGTCTGAAATAGCAGCAGGAGGCTGTGTGGGCACTGGGTCACTACAGTCACTGTTCCTTTGCAGCCCATCCTTTGTGGTGTGGTTTGGGGCCTTTTTTGAACCTCTCAATTAGCTCTTTCCTCACTGAAGAAACTGAGACTCTGCCCTGGCAGGGCTGCTGTGCTGCCAGCTAACTCTCCCAGCCTTGACTCAGTTTGTTTTCCCCTCCTCAGCTGCAGATAAGCTGTGCTGCAGGAGCAGCCTCAGTTCTGTGTGAGGATGGCAAGTCTGATGAGCCAGAGCCTCCTGACCTACGTGGAAGAAGGAAATGTTCCTGCTCTGAAAGCCCTCCTGGAGAAGTGCAGGGATGTGGATGAGAGAAACGAGGTAAGGGGGTCTGGGGAGGGTCCCTCTGCCTGCAGCTGGTGCTTGGTGAGGCCACACTGCTCCCTGCAGACACAGCCCAGCTCTGGTTTCAGTGGCTCAGGCTGAACTCACTTCACCTGCTTGCACTGCATTTGGATGGAGTGTTCTCAGCAGGGGGAAATGCAGCTCCAGCCCTGCCCTGAGGGTGGGCTCCGTGGTCTTAGGGATCTGTGCCAACCTTGATGATTCTGTGTTCCTTTGTGAATGGAGCTTGGACCTGCCCAGGCACCTTACTGCATTCTGGTTCTGCACTGATTTTTACTCTCCCTGGGGAAACTGCTGGGATCCTGCCAACCAGACTCCTGGCATGGCTCAGGTTGGCAGGGACCTCAGAGCTCATCTGCTTCACCCTCCCCACCACGGGCAGGGACACCTCTCAGCCAGACTCAGCTGCTCAAGGCCTCCTAACATGCATTTGGAGGTGAGGTCATTGGAGTTTTCTGCGAGGTACAGAGAAAGGCAAACTGCTCTGAGCTGGTGGAGGTGCCCAAACCTGCTGTCAGGTGTACTGAGTCTCAGGTTTTGTCACCCAACGTGAGCAGGACATGGAACTGCTGGAGCAGGTCCAGAGAGGCCCACAGAGGTCATCAGAGGGATGGAAAACCTCCCCTGCAGGCACAGCCTGGCAGAGCTGAGGCTGTTCAGTGTGGAGAAGAGAAGGCTCCAGGGAGACCACAGAGCAGCCTGCCTGTGCCTGAAGGCTACAGGAGGCCTGGGGAGGGACTTTTGAAGAGGGCTGGGAGCAACAGGATGAGAGGGAATGGCTTTGAGCTGGGAGAGAGGAGACTGAGAGTGGAGAGGAGGAAGAAATTCTTGGGAGGGCGGGGAGAGACTGGCACAGGCTGCCCAGGGAGGCTGTGGATGTCCCCTGCCTGGAGGTGTTCAAGGCCAGGCCTTGGGCACCCTGGGCTGGTGGAGGTGTCCCTGCCTGTGGCAGGGGTTGGCACTGGGTGGCCTTAAAGATCCCTTCTGACATTCTGTGCTTCTCATTGCAAAGTCACTGCCTGGTTTCAAAACTAGGCCTTGCCAGGGTTTCTCACTGGCAGTGCCAGATTGTAACCAGGCTCCTCTGTGGATTTTGGCCTTTTGCTTCAGTGCCTGTGCATCATTTATGTCTCTTCTCACTGTTCTCTCATTTTGATTTCAGAATGGCCAAACTCCACTCATGCTGGCTGCTGAGCAAGGCAATTTAGAAATTGTCCAGGAGCTTCTGAAGAAGGGAGCTAACTGCAACTTGGAAGATGCAGTAAGTATTTCATGGGATGCTACCCAGGAGCAGAGGAAGAAGACACTTCAGGAGGCAGGCAAAGAAAAGGGTTTTAGGTTGGTGTTGAGGGGGGAAATAAAGGAGGTGGAAAATGATTGCACTTGGGTCACATCTACCCTATGCAACCCCAGACTTGGGGCAGGCTGGCTGGGAAGTTANGCCCAGGGAGGTGGCTGAGTGCCCATGCCTGGAGGTGTTCCAGCCCTGTGTGCCCATGGCACCTGAGGCTGTGATTTGGTGCCCATGGTGGTGCTGGGTTGGTGTGGGCCTGGCTGCTCTCAGAGGCCTTTTCCAACCCATACAGAGAAGACATAAGTGTTTTTTAAGGGTTGTGACTTGAGCCAAGGCTGCTGGGTTGGATTTCTGCCTGTCACTTGCCAATGCTTTCCCTTGTGCCCAGGACAACTGGACAGCTCTCATCTCAGCAGCTAAGGAGGGACATGCAGCTATAGTGGCAGAGCTGCTCACTCACAATGTCAGCTTGGAGCACCGGGACCTGGTGAGTGCTGGGGGCCCCTGAGCTGGGCACAGGCCTGCAGGTGGGCTCCCAGCAGAGCAGTGACATTTGCCCTTCATAGGCAGAATTACAAAGCTCTACACTGAACCCTTACTTTGTTTTGGGCTTTGGGAAACAGTTGTAGCACAAATCTGCTCCAGAGGAGGCCACAAAGATGCTGCCAGGCCTGGAGCAGCTCTGCTGTGGGCACAGGCTGAGGGAGCTGGGGGGGTGCAGCCTGCAGAGGAGAAGGCTCCAGGGGCACCTCAGAGCTGCTGCCAGTGCCTGAAGGGAGCCTGCAGGAAGGCTGCAGAGGGACTTGTGCTGAGGGGGTCTGAGACAGCCCGAGGGGCAATGGTTTGGAGCTGAGGCAGAGCAGGGTCAGAGTGGAGCTGAGGAAGAAGTTGTGCAGGGTGAGGGTGCTGAGAGCCTGGCACAGGGTGCCCAGGGAGGCTGTGGCTGCCTCCTGCCTGGGGGGGTTCAAGGCCCTGAGCAGCTGGGGCTGGCTGAGAGGGGTCCCTGGGCATGGCAGGAGGCTGGGGCAGCTGAGCTCCCTTGCAGCCTGAGCTACTCTGTTCCTATGCCACACAACATGCAGGAGGTCACTAATGAGGTTTCTGAGGAGGCTGTTCCAGGTTTTGATGTCTGTGCTCTGCTTGCCAGGGAGGATGGACAGCCCTCATGTGGGCCTCCTATAAAGGCCGAACCGAAGTGGCTAAGCTGCTGCTTGAGAAAGGAGCAAACCCAAACATCACAGGAATGGTAGGTTTCAGCCTGACCCCTCCTCCCCTAAAGGCCTGAGGAACTGGACCCTGAGCTTATCTCCATGAAACATTCTGCACTTGTTGCAGTCTAATTTCATCACCCACTTTAGAACAGGGCTGCTGTTGTGAGCTGCCTGACAGCTGCTTGGGCTCTACTTTGGGGATCCCTGGGGCAGGCACTGCCTTTCTTCTCTAAGTGCTTGATTAAAGCAAGTGAGTGTACAGCTCTTCATAAGATCCAAATTAGCAGGAGGAGCAATGGCAGGAGAGGTGATTCAAGGGGCAGTGGGTTTAAACTGGAAGAGGGGAGACTGAAACTGGATGTTAGGAGGAAGTTGGTTACAGTGAGGGTGGGGAGACACTGGCACAGGTTGCCCAGGGAGGCTCTGGAGCAGAGAAGCACAGAATGGGATCTTTGATCACATTCTGTGCTTCTGTGCTCCACAGCCTCCCTGGAGGTGTTGAAGGCCAGGTTGGGGGAGGCCTTGAGTGACCTGTGCTAGTGGGAGGTGTCCCTGCCTATGGCAGGGGGTTGGAACTGGCTGAGCTTTGAGGTCCCTTCTGACCTTTCCATTCTCTGCTTTGTGTCTCTGATGCTGCTGGTAGCACAGTTGTCCTTTTTCTGCCTCTGGAGAAGTCAGCAGGCTCACTGATACTGCAATGCAGGAACAGAAATGGCTTAAATTGTTTCATAATAGTTAGCCAGTTGGCTAGCTGACATAAACAGGTGTCATACATGGGAGAGAATATGAAATCCCTAAGATTTGGGGGTTTTGTTTGCATTTTAAAAGCCTTTTCTGTGAAGCTGTAGAGCTGCTGAAGGCAGGCTGAGCAGGTGGCACCATCAGCTCTCTGAGCAGCACTGGTGGCTTCCCTTGCTGCCTCTCACCTACATCAGCCACGGGAAAGAAGCAGAAGTGGCCTCTGCTGACCTGTGTGTGGGTTTCTCTCCTTTCAATGCCAAGCAATACAGTGTTTACCCAATCATCTGGGCAGCAGGCCGGGGCCACGCCGACATCGTGCACCTCTTGCTGCAGCATGGAGCTAAGGTCAACTGCTCTGACAAGGTGAGTTGGGCTTGGCTTCCTCCTGCTTGCTCCATGCCCTGTGCAGCTCAGCTTTGTTGGAAACACAGTGGCTTGGAAGGAGACATCTTGCCCTTGAGACTAAGTTGCTGTGCTAGAGGAAGTCAGCCTTGCAAGAGGTGGTTCCATGGTGTGCTGGGGCTGTGAGCTGCTGTTTCAGGGGCACACTTCTGGGTTTGGAGCTGGTGGAGGCCTTGCTGTGCTCGCTGCTGGCAGAGGACAGCTCTGGCACACGTCCCAGGGGGTGTACCAAGGGTGGCCAGCAGGCCTAGGGAGGACCTTCTGCCCTCATGGGAATGCTGCATCCAGTCTTGGGTTTCCCAGCACAGGAGGGACAGGGATCTGCTGGAGAGAGTCCAGCAGAGAGCTCTGAGGATGCTGAAGGGACCAGAACACCTGTGTGATGAGGAAGGGCTGAGAGCCCTAGGGCTGTGTACCCTGGAGCAGAGCTGGGCACCAAGGAGAAGGTGCCAGGCTCTGTTTAGTGGTGCCCTGTGACAGGACAGGGGCAGTGGACACAAGCTGGAACCCAGCAAGTTCCACCTCAGTGTGAGGAGAAACTCCTTTGGTGTGAGGGTGCTGAGCCCTGGAGCAGGCTGCTCAGGCTGTGGAGTCTCCTCCTCTGGAGACTTTCCAGCCCCACCTGGATGTGCCCTGCCCTGGGTGCCCCTGCTGTGACAGGGCTGGCACTGGATGGTCTCCAGGGCTCTCTTCCAACCCTGAGCACTCAGACTCTGTGAAAGCTGAAAGGGCTTTTCAGATGCCTCTGCTAACACAGCAGACCAAAGATACCCTTGTGAAAAGCAAACCCATCAAGTACAGGATGCATGCTGGTCTGGAGAGGCCTCTGAAACCTGCAGCACTCTGATAAACTGTTGCAATATTCCTGCAGTATGGAACCACCCCTCTGGTTTGGGCAGCGAGGAAAGGTCACCTGGAGTGTGTGAGGTACTTGCTGCAGATGGGAGCTGATGTGGATCAAGAGGGAGCTGTAAGTAACTCTTTGCTTGCTGCTGCTTAGGTGTGGGCCCATAACCTGTGTCTTGTTTTATACCAAAAACACAGGAGACAAGGTGCAGTGCTGAGGTTGGGCTAAATGATCTTCTAGCTGCTGGCAAAAGAGGTGTCTCAGTGGTCTGGAAGAGGGAACTGAGGCTCTCTCACTGGGTCTGCAGGTGGCACTGAGCTGGGTGGCACTGCTCATCTGCCAAAGGGTAGGAAGGCTCTGCAGTGGGACCCAGGCTGGATTCAGAGATTGGGGCCAGTGGGATGAGGTTCAACAAGGCCAAGTGTTGGCTTATTGGTTTGATCTGGGAGAGGGAAAATTGAGGCTGGAGATCAAGAAATTCCTGATAGTGAGGATGGGGAGACACTGGCACAGGCTGCCCAGGGAGGCTGTGGAGCACAGAGGGAGGGGGAGGAGACACTGGCACAGGCCGCCCAGGGAGGCTGTGGAGCACAGAGGGAGGGGGAGGAGACACTGGCACAGGCCGCCCAGGGAGGCTGTGGAGCACAGAGGGAGGGGGAGGAGACACTGGCACAGGCCGCCCAGGGAGGCTGTGGAGCACAGAGGGAGGGGGAGGAGACACTGGCACAGGCCGCCCAGGGAGGCTGTGGAGCACAGAGGGAGGGGGAGGAGACACTGGCACAGGCCGCCCAGGGAGGCTGTGGAGCACAGAGGGAGGGGGAGGAGACACTGGCACAGGCCGCCCAGGGAGGCTGTGGAGCACAGAGGGAGGGGGAGGAGACACTGGCACAGGCCGCCCAGGGAGGCTGTGGAGCACAGAGGGAGGGGGAGGAGACACTGGCACAGGCCGCCCAGGGAGGCTGTGGAGCACAGAGGGAGGGGGAGGAGACACTGGCACAGGCCGCCCAGGGAGGCTGTGGAGCACAGAGGGAGGGGGAGGAGACACTGGCACAGGCCGCCCAGGGAGGCTGTGGAGCACAGAGGGAGGGGGAGGAGACACTGGCACAGGCCGCCCAGGGAGGCTGTGGAGCACAGAGGGAGGGGGAGGAGACACTGGCACAGGCCGCCCAGGGAGGCTGTGGAGCACAGAGGGAGGGGGAGGAGACACTGGCACAGGCCGCCCAGGGAGGCTGTGGAGCACAGAGGGAGGGGGAGGAGACACTGGCACAGGCCGCCCAGGGAGGCTGTGGAGCACAGAGGGAGGGGGAGGAGACACTGGCACAGGCCGCCCAGGGAGGCTGTGGAGCACAGAGGGAGGGGGAGGAGACACTGGCACAGGCCGCCCAGGGAGGCTGTGGAGCACAGAGGGAGGGGGAGGAGACACTGGCACAGGCCGCCCAGGGAGGCTGTGGAGCACAGAATGTGATCAAAGATCCTGTTGAGTGTTTCTGTGCTCCATAACGTTCCTGTAGGTGTTCAAGGCCAGGCTGGATGAGGCCTTGATCACCCTGGGCTGGTGTGAGGTGTCCCTGCCCATGGCAGGGGGCTGGCACTGGATGGATTTTAAGCTCCTTTCCAAGCTCCTGTGCATACTGGCAGCCCTGGGTGCTCTGCCAAGATTCCTCCCCTGCAGGGCTCTCAGGAGTTAAACTGATCTGAGCTTTGCCTTTGGAGTGTCCTCTGCTGGCCCACTCAGCTAACCTGGTCTCTTGTGGCAGCACAGCAAGTTCCCTGCAAACCAGGGACTGGAGGTGGCTTGTGAGTGGTGGATGCAGCAGTGCCTGCTGCAGTGTGGTCTGTGTGCCCCCTGCATGAGGAGAGCTCTTTTCCTGCCCCCAGAACTCGATGACGGCGCTGATCGTGGCGGTGAAGGGAGGCTACACTGACTCTGTCAAGGAGATCCTGAAGAGGAACCCAAATGTCAACCTGACAGACAAAGATGGAAACACAGCTTTGATGATTGCATCCAAGGAGGGACACACTGAAATTGTCCAGGACCTTCTCGATGCTGGAACTTACGTCAACATCCCTGACAGAGTGAGTGAGGTTTCATCACCACTGTGGTTTTGTGGGGCTCTGGTGACAGCATGAGAGCAGTGGTTTGAAACTGGAGCAGATTTAGGTTGAGCCTGCTTTGGCAGGGAGCTTGGGCTGCCTCATCTCCAGATGTCCTTCCAGCACTACTGTTCTGTGGTGATATTTCATCTCTTTGCTGACAAAGTAGAGGCCAAGATTTTTTCCTCTCCCTGTTTTGAGCAGAGGTAGAACAGTTTTTATCATCTTCCTTCCAAGTGAGTGCAGATTGCTTCATGTGAGTAGACTGCTTCTAGGTTTTGAGGCTGTAGTTTGTCCTAGTGGAGCAGGTTGCTCAGGGAGGTGGTTGAGGCTCCATCCCTGGAGATACTTGAGGTGAGGCTGGACAAGGCTCTGAGCAACCTGCTGTGGTGGAGAGTGTCCCTGCTGAGTGCAGGGACTTGGACTGGATGAGTGTGATGGTTTGGGAGTTCCCTGCTCCCCCACACTCCATAAAATCCCCCAGACTAGACTCAGGCAGCTGGAAGTTAAGGACTGAAGCTCTGTTTACAGCTCAGCACAATGTACAAGCAGAGATAGACACAACAGGCAGGAGTAGTTACAGACATAGACAAGGTAAAGGGAATACAGAAATACAATTCCCCTGCCAGCAATCAGAGTGCCCAGGAGAGGCTCCCAACCACCCTTCCACCTTCTGCCCACCCCTCTGCCTTACCCCAGGGTCTGGTCTATGTGCCAGGTGAGTTTGGAGGATGGGCCATAAGGGTTAGAAACACAGTGGCTAGTTGGGTTACACAGCAGAGAGGTGAAGACACACTGCTGCCAGAGAGACCAAGAGACTGTGTGTGTGTTATCTATGCTTGTGTTCTTGTTCTTACACCTCTCAGCAGGCCTGTGAGTGCAGCAGACATCACCACTGTTTGTTTTGCACAGCCTAGAATATATTTTTCCATTAAAATATTCCAGTTAGCCTCAAACCAGCACAGTGAGCTTTGCAGGTCACTTCCCATTCTGGCATTCTGTGTTGTGTTTGGCTTTGCTCAATAATGTTAATTCACTTCCAGTATTGTTCATTAATAGTAATTAACCTTCACTATCCTTCCCCCATTTTTCTAGAGTGGAGACACAGTGCTGATTGGGGCTGTTAGAGGAGGCCATGTTGAGATTGTGAGGGCTCTGCTCCATAAGTATGCTGACATAGACATCAGGGGTCAGGTAAGTGCCAGAGTGTCCCAGGACTCCTTCAGTGAGCTGGGGGTTTGAGCACCCAGCAGGTACAGCCTGGCTGTGAACCCAGGGCTGCCAAAGCTTGCCCAGGCTCCTCTGGCAGAAGCTCAGAGTTCCTCAGGGCACTAGAAGCTGGGTCATGTTGCTGTGCCCTTTGTAAGGTGTGTTTACCTGCAGTGACTTAGCAGCCTTTTTTCCCCAGTTGAGTTGTAAAATGGTTCAAAAGCAAAAGCTGTAAATGGAGTTTATTTCATCTGCAGTGCTGGACAGGTTGAGAGTGACTCAGTACTTTATTTTGATACTTAATGTTTGAAATTCCATACCACACATAAGAAGTGGATGGTCCTTAGCTGCTAGCTGTTGTCAGTGCAGTTCTGTCCCTGTGCTTGCTTGGGTGGTTTGCCTCCTTCACTGAATCCTTTCCCCTGTTGGTGATTTCTGTTTTCTACCCACCCCCTCTTTCTTCCTTTTTGTTGGTCTTCAAAGTATTGGTTTTATTCCCTTACTCAGCACAAGACCTGTCAGTGTTCCATTCAGGGCCTGCACTTTGTGTCCACTCTTTGCAGTGCTCTGCTCACAGCTAATGCTCTCTTTTGGTTTTGCTTTTCAGGACAATAAGACTGCTCTGTACTGGGCAGTGGAGAAAGGAAATGCTACCATGGTGAGGGATATTTTGCAGTGCAACCCTGACACCGAGACGTGCACGAAGGTAATGGCTGGGAGTGGGACTGGCCTGCTTCGCTTGGCAGCTGTCCTTCTCTCAACCTCTGTGTGCCATCAAGACCACAGTATTAATAAGAGATTCTGGGTCTCTGGAAGTGCTCACAGGTCCAGTTTAGGGCCATGAGCTGGGGCATGGCACTCATAGTCAGAATGGAGGCTGCTCACTGGCTGGAAGTTTAAAAGGAGATTCTCTCTACAGGTGCATAAAGGAGATTCTCTCTACAGGTGCATAAAGGCAGTCAGGTAGAATGGATACATCCACAAGCTAGGCCAAGTCTGTTAGGCTAATACCTTCTAGACTCCTCCACCATCAGCAGGCTGAAGCTGCCCTCCCCAGCTCAGTCCAACAAGGCCTCAGCAGGCTGCATGAGGCAGCTCACAATTCCCTGCCAACCTGAAGCCATCTCCAACACACAGAGCATGAGATAAGTAGGGATGTGCTCAGCCTGGGGAGAGGTGAAGGGAGGAGAAGAGCTACCAGCCAGGCACTGCTTGGCCATGCTGCAGGAGGAACAGAGTAACAGCACTACCACAGGGCTGGCCCTGGCACAGGACTTTGTCTCTGTAGTTCTTTTAGGGGAGCCTGCCCACCCCCCTCCAAAACTACCCCATCATAGAATCCCAGAATGGCTCAGGTTGGAGGGGACCTCCAACCCCTCTTCTCCAACCCCTGCCATGGGCAGACACTTCCCACCAGCCCAGGCTGCCCAGGGCCTTCATCCAGCCTGGCCCTGAACACCTCTAGGGGGGTTGTGGAGCACAGAAGCACTGAATGTGATCTTTGATCCCATTGGGTGATTCTGTGCTGCACAACCCCCCTGGGCAGCCTGTGCCAGTGTCCCTCCCTCACTGTCAAGGATTTCTTCCTAATCTCCAGTCTCCATCTCCCCTCCTCAATCTTCATTCCCTAGAAGTCCTTGCAAAAGTCTTTTCCCAGCATCCTTGTAGGCCCTTCCAGGTCCTGGGTGCTGCTTGCTCAGTAACATTTCATTTCAGAGTTCTCTTAGCAGTCTGGGACTTAATTTGTTACCCTCTCAATGGTTTTTCTTGGCTTTGAGTGCACAGACAAATTGCTTTTACTAAACCTGCTTTGCCCTTTCAGGATGGAGAAACACCACTTATAAAGGCAACCAAGATGAGGAATATTGAAATTGTTGAGCTGCTGCTGGATAAAGGAGCCAAGGTCTCAGCTGTAGACAGGGTAAAGGATATTTGTTTGCTGGCTTTGCAGCAGAGCTGTGTAGTGAGCTGTCAAGGCTAGTGGAGTTTCCCATGTGCTCCCCTTGTTCTGCCAGCCTGTGCCCACAAGTGAGGTTCTGCAGCCCTCTCATCATCTTCATTGCCCACTCTGGCCCTGCTCCAGCAGCTCCAGGTCCTTCCTGTGCTGGCAGCCCCAGAGCTGGGCACAGTGCTGCAGGTGTGGTCTGAGCAGAGCAGGGGGGCAGAATCCCCTCCCTGTGCTGCTGCTCTCCCTGCTTTGGGCACAGCCAACACACAGCTGCCTCTGGGCTGCCAGCAACCAGTGCTGGTCCTCCCCCAGCACCCCCAAGCCCTTCCCAACTCTGCTCTCTGCCTGTTCTCCACCCAGCCTGTATTTGTGCTTGGGATTACCCTGACCCAGGTGCAGAACCTTCCACTTGGCTTTGCTGAGGTTGGATGAGGCCTTGAGTGACCTGTTCCAGTGGGAGGTGGCAGGAGGTTGGAACTGGCTGAGCTTTGAGCTCCCTTCCAACCTTCCCATTCAGTGAGGCTGGCCTGGGCCAGAGCCCTCTGGATGGGTCCATCCCTGCAGCTTGTCAGGCAGAGCACACAGGTTGGTGTCTCCCAGCAGTGCTACTGAGGACAGGCTGAGGTGTGTGTGTGCCCCTGGCAGCAGTGCAGTGCTGCCAGGCTGAGCTGCCCTCCCCTGCCTGCAGAAGGGAGACACTCCCCTGCACATCGCCATCCGCGGGCGCAGCCGCAAGCTGGCCGAGCTGCTCCTCAGGAACCCCAAGGATGGGAGGCTGCTCTACAGGCCCAACAAGACAGGAGAGACTCCTTACAACATCGACTGCAGCCACCAGAAGAGCATCCTCACCCAGATATTTGGGGCCAGTGAGTACAACTGTTAAACCTTTACCTTTTCTTACTCCTTTGGGGTGTCAGGAATCCAATTTATTCAGTTCCCTACTTAAGATTTGTAGCTGGTTTGGGGTTTAAAGACACAGAGCTGCTGGAGAGAGGCCAGAGGAGGCCACAAAGATGCTG
>VWYK01106387.1:0-10167 GCA_013399775.1 Semnornis frantzii | reverse complement strand
GAGAGGTTTAGGTTGGACATGTGTAACAAGTTCCTCTTGAAAAGGGTTGTCAAACCCTGGAACAGGCTGTCCAGGGTAGAGTCCCCATCCCTGGAAGGACTTAAAAGCCATGCAGATGTGGTGGTGAGGGACATGGTTTAGCAGTAGAGTCATAGAATCATAGAATGGTTTAGGTTGGCAGGGACCACAAAGCTCATCTAGTTCCAACCCCCTGCCATAGGCAGGGACACCTCCCACTAGTACAGGTCACTCAAGGCTTCATCCAACCTGGCCTTGAACACCTCCAGGAAGGGAGCAGCCACAACCTCCCATTCCAGTGTTTCACCAAACAATCTGGCTGTGCTGTGTTAATGGTTGGGCTGAGTGATCTGGAAGACCTCTTCCAACAAAAACAATTCTATAGAATCTATAGAATCATACAATTATAGAATTGTGTTGCTTGGAGAAGACCTTCTCTATCTTTGAGTCCAACCATGATCTCACTCTAGCTGATTCTATGGTTTCCCAGAGCTCACCCTCATTCTCACAGACTCTTGATATCCACTGGGACCCTGGGCAGCTGCAGAAGCTGTTCTGTTCCATCCCCTTCCATGGGTTACAATTTTCCTATGGTTTTTCCCAAAATTTCTCCTAGACTCTGCGTGGAGGCTCACTGGAAGAGGAGAGGGAAAGGCTGGAGAGCAAAATGACAGCTTTTGTTGATGCTCCCAAATTATTCAGGCTGTTGAGGACAAGGGCTGACTGTGAGGAATTGCAGAAGGAGCTTGTGATGAGCGACTGGCCGAGAATATGACAGGAGAAATTCAGTGTGGATAAATAGAGGTGCACGTGGGAGAGACCCTTCCCAACTTCAGGAGGAGAATGATGGGCTCTGAGCTGACTATTAACTCTCAGGAACAAGATCTTGAGATTATAATGGATAGTTCTCCAAACACATCAGCTCAGTGCCAGGCAGAGAGAGAGGGGGAAAAAAAACAAACCAAGCAGCATGCTGAGTGCTAGGGATCACTTAGAGAAGAACAGAGGAAGAAGCAGCAGCAAAATTTGCCCTGCTGCTGTACAAATCCCCTGTGCGTCTGCACATTCAACACTGCACAGCTGAGAAGGGATGCAGTAGAGCTGGGAAAGCTCCAAAGAAACGTGGGAAGGGTGATTAAGCAGGCTGAAGGTTGGGAGGTGATATGCTGGAGAGCAACCCTGTATAGAGGGACCTGGGAGTGCTGGTGGATAACATCCATGGGGCAGCAATGTGCCCTCATGGCCAAAAAGGCCAATGGGATCCTAGGGGGCATTAGGAAGAGTGTGTCCAGCAGATCAAGGGAGGTTCTCCTCCCTCTCTGTTCTACCTCATCTTGAGTGCTGCCTTCAGTTTTGGGCTCCCCAGATGAAAAGGGACAGAAATCTGCTGGAGAGGGTCCAAGGGAGGGCTACAAGGATGCTGAGGGGACTGGAGCACTGCCTGGTGAGAAGAGGCTGAGGGACCTGGAGCTGCTTAGTCTGGAGAAGACTGAGAGGGGATTTGATCAATGTTTGTAACTATCTGAGGGCTGGGGGTCAGGAGGTGGGGGACAGGCTCTGCTCACTGCTGCCTGGGATAGGACAAGGAGCAATGGATGGAAGCTGCAGCACAGGAGGTTGCAGCTCAACACAAGGGGGAACTTCTTGACTGGAAGTGTCCCAGAGCCCTGGCACAGGCTACCCAGAGAGGTTGTGGAGTCTCCTTCTCTGGAGCCTTTCTAGACCCATCTGGATGTGTTCCTGTGTGCCCTGAGCTGGATTGTCTGGTCCTGCTCTGGCAGGGGGCTTGGACTGGATGATCTCTTTGGGTCCTTTCCAACCCCTGACATCCTGTGAGCCTGTGAATGGCTTTTGGGCAGGGAAGGAAGATGTAGGTGGGGAGCTCCAAGGCTAGATGGAGCTCCACCATGTTTTCCAGCCATGAAGATAAGCCTTTTCCATCCACTGGGAAACAGCCAGTGGCTACGGCTCAGCTGCTGACTCAGTGGCTCCCTGTCAGACGCTGATTCAAGCCCACAAAAAGTGCTTCCCCTGGGTTTCAAGATGGCATTTCTGCCACCCCCTCCTCTTGCCAGGGAGGAGCTGATGGCCACCACACACAGCACTGTGCTCCATGGGGACCATGTGTCCCCCACGCTGGGCAAGCTGGGCAGGCAGCGTGGGCACTGTGCAAGAGGAGTTGGAGAATCTTGGCAAAAGAGCAAAGGATGGATGCCAAAATGTTGTTGGTTTTGTTTTGTTTTTTTTTTCCAATAAATAAATAAATAAATAAGGAGGAAGATGTAGCTTCACCTTCTGTTCTTGTAACTCTTCTGTGCTAGCAAATTGGGTGGGAGGAGGAGGAAAAACCAAAAAAAAAGGCAGAAGATCCAGCCCATGGTAGAGGCAGGATGAATGCGCTGGAGAGGCGCAAAAGATGGGAGAGGGGTTGGAGTGAAACACATCCACCACCATTGGAAATGCTCAGCCTCAAATTCCTCTCCCAGGTGGATACTGGGGGAAGTTTTTGTCTTTCTAGAGGGAGGGGATGAGCCCCAGTACCACACATCTTCTGGTGGCTGGGATCAAGGCAATGGACAGCTGAAAAGAGAGGGAGAGACAGAATCATAGAATCATAGAAGGGTGAGGTTGGAAGGGACCTCAAGGATGGTCTAGTTCCAACCCCCTGCCATAGGCAGGGACACCTCCCACTAGTACAGGTCACTCAAGGCCTCATTCAACCTGGCCTTGAACCCCTCCCTGGGCAGCCTGTGCCAATGTCTCACCACCCTCACTGCAAACAACTTCCTCCTAACATCCACTTTCAATCTCCCCTCTGCCAGTTCAACCCCATTCCCCTTGTCCCGGCATTACAAGACCTTGTCAATAGTCCCTCCCCAGCCTTCCTGTAACCCCCTTCAGATACTGGAAGGCTAGTCTAAGGTCTTCTGGAGGCCTTCTCTTGCAGATGCAGAAAGACAGAATGACAAGAGCAAGGGAACACTTGTGCAACAAAACCCACCTGTGCAAAGTGGCACTAATGAGGGTGAGGACACTGGGATGCCCCATGGGGACTTCTCATCAGCTAGAGTGGCATGAGTGAGGAGCACGACCTGTGCCTACCCTGCTGGTGCCATGGCATCTGCCATGTGCAGGGCCTCGTGCTGAGCTGTTGAGACACTGTGAAGTAGCTGCTCATGGATGTGTGTTGATGTGGGGCTACATTGCTGCTGTGGCAGCTGGTGGAGCCTTGGTCAGGAACGCAGAGCAGATCTGGGTCAGTGAGATGTCAACAGGTGGTTTCTGCTAATGGTTCTCTGCGACTGGCCAGCTCTGTTGCACGGAGTTCTCTCTGCCCTGCCACCCAGAGGCATGCTTCTGACAGGTCCTGATGTCTACATACAGCAAGTCCTGCTTGGTTCTGCATTATCACAGAATCCCAGGCTTGGAAGGGACCCCTGGAGATCATCTAGTCCAAACCTTTTGCCAAAGCAGAGTCGACCCACAGCAGCTTGCCCAGGTCTGCAATGTCAAATCTCTCCAGAGAAAAAGACTCCACAACCTCTCTGAGCAGCCTGTGCCAGGGCTCCAGCACCTTCACCCCAAAGAATTTTCTCCTGCTCAGATGGAACCTCCTGGATTCCAGTTTGTGCCCATTGCCCCATGTCTTGTCACTGGACAGCACTGAGAAGCGTCTGGCCCCATCCTCTTGCCCCCCCACCTTTTATCTCTTGCTGAGCATTGTTCAGCTCCCCTCTGGGGCTGCTCTTCTGCAGTCTCTCAGCCCCAGGGCTCTCAGCCTTTGCTCCACACAGAGCTGCTCCAGGCCCCTCAGCAGTTTTGTAGCCTCCAATAGCTCTCTGGTAGCTCCCTATTTCTCTTGAACTGGAGAGCACAGAACTGGACCCAGTACTCCAGTCGTGGCCTCACTGAGACAGAGTAGAGGGGAAGGAGAACCTCCCTTGACCTGATGGTCGCACTCTTCTTAATGCACCCAAGGAGACCTTGGCCACAAGGGCACATTGGTGGCTCAAGAGGAACTTGCTGCCCACCAGCACTCCAGAGTCCTTCTCTGTGGAGCTGTTATCTTAGGCAAGGGGTCAACCCCTCGCCTGGTGCAGGGGGTCGTTCCTCTCCAGGTGCTGCTGCTGAATGTATCAGATATAACAGGTTCCCTTTGCAATGGCAGAGCAGAACTCAGGTGTGAACAGGTGTGTGAGCAGGACTTGGAGAAAAGTAGAGACACAGGAGAGGAAAGACAGCCCCAAGAACATGCCTCAACCCACGGCACAGACAGCCCCGGCCTGGTGCTGCTGTTCCCTGGCCTTTGAATGATGCATCCCCTGAGGTCCTGCATTCAAAGGTTCAGCACTCCACCAGGTCCTCTTGACAAGGACAGACCAACCCTGGTAAGGAGGAGTAGATGATATTTCAGCTCCAGAGGACTGGGAGTAATGTGGATCTTCATTTGGCATGCATGGTTTAGCTGGGGATATTTATTGCTGGGGTGACTGCCTGCTGCCAGCACACAGCTCCCACCTTCACAGGGCAGCAGACACTGCCTGTACCAGGAGGATGAGGGCTACTCACCCTGCCCTTCACAGGGCCATCTTCATCCATTCCCATTATTTCTTCCTTGGGTCTGCTCCGGCACCCCTGGTGCTGCCCAGGAGGAATCACGGCTCACAAGAAATTAGGAGGAAGTCACTTTGTCCCCATCTAAGTTATTCATTTTAATCACATGAAGGACTCATAGACTCCACCACACATTAGCATTTGCTCAGCAGGCAGTGTCCTTGTGGGTGCAGTGATTAGATTCACCCTCCCTGGAGGTATTTGCAGTGGTTTGCCATGGTCTGGAGCAGGGGAAGAATTTCCACCCGCTGCTGGATATTTCTGACTTCCTATCACTGAAATGTTCCTTGTGCTTGCAGTGAATTATTTCCCCTTGGTCTTCTGCTGCCAAAGTCAAAGAAATTACCTTCAGGAGAACATTGTAGAATCAAATAATGGTTTGGGCCTCAGGGGGTCTTCTAAAGGTCTAGAACAGGTTGCTCAGAGCCCCAAACAACCCGAACTGGAGTGGTTCAAGGGATGGGGCATCTACCACCTCTCTGGGCAGCCTGGACCAGAGCCTCATCATCCTCATCACTCTCTAAGAGGCAGCTCTCTCTGGTTGCTGTCTGGAGTGCAGAAGGAGGGAGGAAGCATAAGTCTGCTAAGTGCTACCATACCCAAGGCAAAATCCAGATGTCCTCTTCTGAGCTGTGGCCATGCTTCCTACCACTGCTTCTCCTAGCAGACACGGATCTAGGACCACCTTCTCTCCCTGAAGATGTTCAAGGTGAGGCTTGACAGGGCTTTGGGCAACCTGATCTAGCTGAGGATGTCCCTGTTGACCACAGAGGGGGTTGGGCTGCATGACCTTTGGAGGTCCCTTCCAACCCAGACCATCCTGTGACTCTTCCTCCCCTTCTGCAGAGCTCCTTTGTTTGCCAGCGTCACGAAGGGTCCTTTTTGCAGCACCGTTTCGTTTCACTCTCCCTTTCCCCCATCCCTCCTATTTCTGTGTTTCCCTGGTTTCCCAGGGATGTATATGGGATTATGAATAAGGCATTGTGAGCCCAGCTGAATGTGTTATTTAATGAACTGTATGAAATATTAAACCACGCCTGCTCTAAAGCATGGTGAATTCTGTAAGAAATAATATATTACGCTGGGGGAGGACTGGAGATAATCAACTAGAATGAATGAATTCAGCATGGGGACACACAGAGCTTAAAGGAGCTGAGTTTTGTTCATTGTGAGCCTGAATTATATGCAGTGGCCACTGAAGGCAGGTTCTTCCCCTGCTTGTTTTCTCCTGTTGTGAATGGCATTATTGTATTTTCCCATTTAACATAAATCCATTTTTCGGAAGGCTGCTTTCACCCGGATGGCATCAGCAGATCCCATTAATCACAGTGCTCTCAATCACTCAGAATTATTTAGAGCCTCTTTTGTGTGGCTCTGGCTCTTTCCCCGTTTCTGATTAATCTCAAACCAAACCAACTAAATAAATAAGGCTGCGAGGATCCAAAGAGCATCTCTGTGAAGGTCTTACTTAAGCGAGACACGTGTTGACAGCTCGGGAGCTACGCCTCTGCAGGTTGGGAATTTGCTGCTTCTGGAGGTTTGAGAAGGAGCAAAAAGCTTCTTTGCTCCCAAGCAGGAAGCTCTGTTTGGAAAGGAGCTGAAGTCTTGACCTCAGCAGGCCTCATCCTTCTCCATTTTGGGATCTTTTCCCTCAGGCGCGGCCCATCCCATTTGGTCCCAAGCTGCTTCTGCACCGACAAGAAAGATCTGAGGGGCCAGGGTGGCCCTCTGCTGCAGGGTGGCTTGTGCCATCCGTCTGCCATGGCTACCTGCAAGGGTGGGGCATGGAGATGGGTCTGCTTTTGGGCTCTGCTCTGAGTTTCCATGCCAAGCTGAGCCAACCTACTCGTGAAACGTGCGAGAACACCGCTGCTCTGGCATTTCTATACCTCTCTGTTTCCCAGGTGACAATTGCTATAGCAATGCCACCCCTGCCACCTGCGAGGAGCCAGCTACACCCCAGCAAACCAGCCCTCCAAGTGCTTCTCTGGCAAAAACCCCCAGCAAATCTCCAGCTGGACACCTGCCTGTACAAAGGTGCTGCTGTTCCTGCATCTTGAGCTGGGATGGTAAAGCCCCCAGTCTGAATGCACTTAGCTGGCTGAGCACCGGGCACACTGCAAGCAGGGCCAAACTCTTACCTGAAACCTCCTGGCAGAGACAGACCTGGACCTGAAGAGAATTGGAAGGAGCCATTTAATTCCCAGTGTCATGGCCAGGGAATGCTGCAGTAAGCAAGATTAGTAGAGTGCTCATATTTTAGAGAGGGCCTTTCCTTGATGGAAACCCCAGGATGCTTGATGAAGCATGTCAACATCACAGACAGGGAAAAAATGTCTTTGCTATGAGGGTGCTGGAGCCCTGGAGCAGGCTGCTCAGAGAGCTTGCAGAGTATCCTTCTAAGCAGAGATTCCAAACCCACCTGGAAACACCTGGGCAAGATGCTATGGGTGACCCTGCTTTGGCAAGGGGGCTGGACTAGATGATCTCCAGAGGTCCTTTCCAACCTCTGCCATCCTGTGACATCTGTATGTCAACCCAAGTCCTACATCTTCATATTAGTTAGTGATGCATATCTATTGCTGTTATTCTCATCCAAGCTGGAGGCTCAGAAAGACAATATATGTGTCACGGACCTCACAGACCACCAAGGTCTCCTGTTGGACTTTCACAGCACCCTACCAGTGCACTGCTGGCTGTGAGGATGCTGTGTGCTGCTGCAGGGCTGTCCAGGAGCCAGCTCAGCCTCCAAACCCACCAGAGGTGAAATGAAGTACTTGCTGGCTTTGGGCTATTCAGGCTAAACCAGGCAAAACCCCAAAGATTGCTTTAGATGTGCATCCTGGGGCCAGTCTCTGATGCTCTCCTCCTCCCTGAGTGTCCCTGCACTCTGGGGCTGGCTTTGGCTCTCACTAATAAGCTAATTGATGCAGCTTGGCCACCTAGAGCGCTGAGTCACTGCAATATTGGACCTCAGCTGCAACGAACTCAGGCAACACTGTCAGCAAGCCATAGGCAATGCAGGGACACTGCTGCCAGTCCTCCCTGTCCAAGCTGAGAACAGAGAGTGGGACACTAGGGACAGCTCCCAGGGTGGGGAAACACCCCAGGAAAACTTGGATAGGACACAGAATCACAGATTGTCAGGGGCTGGAAGGGACCTCCAAAGCTCATCCAGGCCAACCCTTCTGCCAGAGCAGGGTCACCTAGACCAGATCACACAGGAACACATCCAGGCAGGTCTTGAATATCTCCAGAGAGGGAGACTCCACAACGCCCCTGGGCAGCCTGTTCCAGTGCTCTGTCACCCTCACAGGGACAAAATTCCCCCTCATGTTTAAATGAAACTTCCTATGCCTCAGCTTCCATTCATTGCCCCTTGTCCCTTGTCCAGGGGCTTCTGTCTACTCGAAAAGCAGACAAAGGATCCAGCACAGGTCACTATGGCCACAGAAGATCTTCAAGCTCATCAAGTCCAACCACTACACTATGGCCACTACTACACCATATCCTTGATCAGCATATCTAGATGGCTTTTAAATGCATCCAGGAATGGTGACCTCCATCACTACCCTGGGCAGCCTGTTCCAGTCTTTAAGAACCCTTTCAGTGCAGAAGCTTTTTCCTTATGTCCCACCTAAATCTCCCCTGCTGTAACTTGGTGCCATTTCCTCTTGTTCTATCAGCTGTGACTTGTGAGAAAAGACCAACACCCATCTCTCTATAACCTCCTTTCAGGTACTTGTAAATCACCTTCATCCCAGGCACCCACAGAGGCTGGACAACTTAGTGCTTGCTTCCTTTGGAGCTGTCCTTTTAGTGTCTGGAGGCAAAATTATTTTAAATGCAGGAGCTTAACAGCCCTGAAATTAGGGCAAAAGTCAAGTGCTGTGCTGAGGATCCCATCTCATCACACACCTTGATTGGCAGTGCTTTCCCCAGCCATGCTCAGCCAAGTGTCCCAGGCTGCCTGGAGCTGGAGCAGGAGGCCAGCCCTGGGCATACAGGAAGGCAGGATGGAGCTGAACAAGTGCTTGTCTGCAATATAACTCCTGAGCCACCAGCTGAGTTTTCTGAAGCCTTGGGAAGTCCTGGGGGATGGGAGCTGTGGAGCAGCAGCAGCATGTGTTGTTCAGAGAGCCCAGTGAGGAAGCTGGGGAGGAGGAAGGACTTTTTTGCCAGGAGACAGAAAGGCTGCTAATAAATAATAGAGGGCAGTGTTATTACTTTTTTATCTTACGAAGTCAGACCAGCTTATGAAACCCAGACTGGAGCAGAATGCTAAGCAGTGAGACTTGGCAAGATGAAGTTACTGCTCCTGACCCACACAAAAGAGTTAACTGGAGCCCAAAGGAGTGGAGCCTCTCTTTCCTGGACATTTCTGTACACAGAGCCTGTCTCCCTACAAACCACTCCACTCCTACCCCTGGAGCACACCTGGCTGCTGAGCAGAGCCTCCTTGCCTTGCTTATTGCTCCTCTGGTAAATACCAAGGAGATAAGGAGAGCCTTGAGAAGCTCTGAGGTTTTGAGATCTGTGGCTGGGGCTGAGCATGGCACACACACATGAATGAGACCTGGTCCTTGTCCTGTGGTGTGAAACCACCATGGGGATGGTCATTAGCTGGGGACTGGGAATCCATCTGCCCAAGATGCTTCATTTAGTTGTCCTCCTCCCCAAACTGGATGGTCTCTGAAGGCCGAGGATGGTGCTCATCATCACTGGAGGTGGTGATGCCTGCCCTGGCTGGGCAAACTCCCACTGCACAGAACTGTGCAGCTTCTGCAAACTCGTAATGAATTGCCAGCTCCAGAGATTCCCAAAACCTCTGTCAAAGGCAACAGACTCCAGCAATTAATGCCTCTGTACCTTTCTTAGACAGAGAGGAGCAGAAAGGTCAGTAGAGGAAGCACAATAGAGCGGCTGCAAAGAAAGGCAGAGCAGGTCAGCAGGAAGGGGCAAGCAAGGCTGGAAAGTGGAAAGTGAGCAAAGCTGAGCTGCTTGGGATGAGAATGGTTGAGAGTTGGATTTTCCAGAGGCAAAACATCAGCTGGCTAGCGAAAACCTCCTGATGACTTCATCAATCGTTTACAGAGTGTGCAAAGCTGTGGGCTACAGCCATTGCTATGCCCCTAACTACAGTTGGGGCTGGAGTGGAGGTTGCTCAGAGTCTGGGCAGTAGAACAGCAGCAAAGTGCAGCAAGTGCATTTTAACTTCAGTAGTGCTGCTGTTTCCCAGCTGTCTGGCTCCTGTGCAGGATGTGACCCACCCCAGCTCACACACCCTTCAGCACAGGCTGATTTCAGGTAATTCCCCCAGATTTCTTTTTGATAAACTGCTCCTTAGGTGTACTATATACAGATGCTAGAAGGCACTAAATTAGGAGCCTGCAGAGAGCAAAATATTCTGCTCATTCACATAGGAGATACATTTGATCCTTGGCAGTGTCACCTTTGCTGCTGTGCTGGCACTGCCCATGGGGAGGGTCCTTTCAGAGAAGGACCAGGGAACTGTGGAATCACAGACTGGCTTGG